>SNQJ01S0017621.1:173678-183947 GCA_010110895.2 Picea sitchensis | reverse complement strand
ATCCAAGTAAAGGATGTGGAAAAATAGCCAACCTATGATGGATTTGACCTTGTCATCCCTATTTTTCCATTCAACAAGTTTGTCAAGATTGTGGGTGTAGGTTCTTTCCCTATTGACTAAACCCCCGAGGTATTTGTGCATTAAATGTAACTGGATTTTTACCTTACCTCCATGCATGAAAGTTGTGCCCAATAAAATTTTCCAAGGGTGCTTCCATTTTCAGAAAAAATATATAAAAAAACTGTGTATATTTATCCCTGAGTTCCTAAATACTCAGTCTGAAAGAAGCAGATTGTTTGAGGATAAATGCATCTAAAAGTAGAACCCTTTTCCCCGTCTATGCTGAGGACAAATGCTTCTGAATACTAATCTTTTCTGTGTCTCTGCTCTGTGTGTGCTCTGTGTAAGAACTGAAAATAAATACCTCTGATCTGTGTTTGAGAATGGCAGTTGCAAGCATTTTCCTTTTGCTAGCATGTCTAGTGTTTGCCAATAGATTTTGCAAAGGTTAGGGCACAGCCAGTTTGCAACTTTGCTCTCTATCTAGGGCATAGATGCTCTGCCATTTCCTGGATTAGAGCATGAACTGAGTGATCTCCATCTCTCCACATCATAGAATTAATCGTTGTTTCTTCTAGTGTTAGCGGCTGCTGCAGGTCAATGTTTGGATGTCTCGCATCTGTTCTACTTTGTTTTGCATTGTTCTGCTCAGAAATAGGGGTTTTGTTTTGAGAATGGTTGAATGTGATGTCTGTATTCTGATCCCGATTCTATTATTTTCTTCATGGGGTTTCCTTCAACTCTTGTCTATCAGGTCTCTTCCCATTGCATATTCTTGTGCATATGGCATCTCTCTCTCAAATTTCCTCTTCCACTGTCAAATTGGATGAATAAACTTCAACAAACCAGTTTATCTTTTTTTAATTTTAAAATGTTTAGTTTCTGAAATTAGNATCAGGTCTCTTCCCATTGCATATTCTTGTGCATATGGCATCTCTCTCTCAAATTTCCTCTTCCACTGTCAAATTGGATGAATAAACTTCAACAAACCAGTTTATCTTTTTTTAATTTTAAAATGTTTAGTTTCTGAAATTAGAAAAAAAAAAATTAAAGTCTCACATAACTTTCTCTCTCAAACCCTTGGGTTACAAGCATGAAACATACTCAGTTTCAAATTTCAATCATTTTGAACTTGAATCAACTTGTACTCTGGATCTTTCCGCTCTGATACCATGTTAACCACCTTATAATTAGTGTGGGCCATTAACAAACATTAAGACCAATAACCTTCTTTACAAAAATTTATTTAATAACACTTTATAACACTGGGGACTCCTAACATATTGTATATTACTCATCCTTACAGAAACAAGTGGAAGATTACATCCAAAGATGTTCACATTGCAACCAAAGAAAACCTGATAAGAGGAACCTTGGGTTGTACCAGCCTTTCCCAGTTCGCTCCAAGCCTTGGGAATCCATCTCCATGGATGTCATCCGTAGTCTACTAACCACTCAATAGAAACATGATTACATCTTTGTGGTAGTCTACCAATTTCCCAAGATGGCAGTTTTCATACCAGGCAACACATTACACAACTATTCATGCCCCTCAAGCTGCAGAACTTTTCTTCCAGCATGTTTGGAACCCTTTTGGATTGCCATTGACCATCATTTTCAATCGTGCCTTTATATTTCTCAATCACTTTTGGAAATCCTTGTGAAAGCTTTGAGGATGTCAACATTAGTTAAGCAGAAGTGGGAGAATGGAGAACATAGAGGAGTTAGTGGACTACTCCTCAAACACCCTAAAGGATAAAGATATTTTCATCATGTGCGAGGACTTTGTAAAGGCTTGGGAGGGAAAAGGGAAGAATTCTCTTGTTGATTCTCTAGTACAATCAAAATATGAACATAGTGGAGTTTTGGGCCACGTGGAGGCAAATAATGTCAAAAACTATAGCCAAAAGGATGCATCGGATTTTTTGAGACCAGAATTACATAAGTATTAGATTACGTAAGGGTGCCCTTTTGTTGTTCGTGGTATCATCCCTTTTGTTGTTCATGGTATCATGCCTACGGACACCTAAAGGATTCATGTACAAAAGGTGGTTCAAGTCATATTAGGGTGGAGGACTTTCTTAGTTTTCAAAATGAAGCTGTCAAGGCAACCCTATCTAGTCAGAGAAGCAAAATGATGAGGTCCAGTGAGTGAAAGCAACTAAAGATAGAACTATCAAAGGGAAGCTTGATTCTGACTCCTCCAAAGCCCCAGAGGAAGAACTGAAGAAGAATGAAAAGAATACCTGCAGCCAAGACCCCTCCACTAGTTTTCAAGGACAACGTTAAAGCAACGACCTTTTGGGTAAGTGTTTGTCTCAAAACTCTCCACCCTCTTATGTTTCAAACTCTGTTATGTTGGGGGTTTTGTTGGTACTTTGGAGGAACAAAACCCTTCATTTATCATCCCTGAGTCCAAACCCCTTTCTATCCTAGGCCTGACCGGCCTCCTCTCCTTAGGTGTAGAGTCAGGCTCCCCTGTCATGAAGCCAGTGTCTATGACATCTCCACTGGTCTCTATTTTAACCTCTGAGAGCTCAACGAATCCCAAAAAATCCTTGCCTTCCTCCAGATCGTCAAACGCTATCCTCAAAGAAAAGAAACAATACCACCTTCGATCAACCAAACTAGTGGAAGAGGAAGCTAAAGCAATAGGAGTCAGTGGAGGTCTAAGTTATGATACAAGTTAGACCACTTCCCACACCCCGTTAGGGAGGAAATCAAACATTTTTCTTGCACAAGGGAAGGCAGTGAGGGAAATCAAAAAAGGAAAGCAAAGAACAATAGCAGGGCACTTAGAGCAAATGCGTCTTCTAAGGTGCGAAAATGATGATTATCTCCTTTAACATCCGAGGTCTCAGTTCTCCCATTAAAAGGGAGCTTTAGATAGGCTGGTTATGAGTTACAAACCTAATGTTTTGCTGGTTTGAGAGACTATAGTACAAGTTGCAAAGGAAATTGGTATTTTATCATCCATTCTAAAAGGATGGTCCTTCTTTGCAGAGGATGCAGTAGGCAGATCAAGAGGAGTGATAACTACTAGGGATCATTACTTATTAGTTCAGAATTCAACTGCTTTGACTTCAGGGGTGTGGCTAGTACTGTTTTCAAAGGAGTTGAGGCAAACTTTCTCTGTGGTTAACATAATATGGGCCCTACTCTGATAGGCAATCTTTCTAGGACCGGTTCTTTGAATTACAAGAGATCAGACAAGATTTTGTGGTGATTGGTGGAGATTTAAATTTTGTGCTAAGACAAAGCGAGGTCTGGAGGGATACTAGTAAGGATAATTTCTATAGCTGGTCTCTTTTCAGAGAAGCTGGAGAAGTTACAACTCTGTGACCTGACACCATTGAAGAAGCCCAACCTGGAGAAATTTTAGTTCTTGAAGGCAAGGGGTGAAAAAAAGGCTAAATATGTTTATTGTCTCGGAAAAGATCATGGAAAACATAAATAAAATCAGAACCTGCATTGGGACTGGGAGTGTTTATGATTGTGTGCCTATCTTCATTCAATTTGAGAAGGATGACTTGAAACCACCAGCCCCTTTCAAGTTCAATTCAAATTGGTTGGGGGATGAAGATTTCATTAAGATTGTTAAAGAGGAATGGATAAAGTATGATGCTCAGGCAGAGGGATCTGCTATGCACCAATTCTTTTTAAACCTTAAAAGGGTTAAAAGAATACTGTGGAATGGGTTAGGAAGAAATATAATATTTCTCAAAAAGACTTCCAAAAGATAGAAGAGAAGATTGTTGATCTCTTTGGGAATCCTCCAAAGAACATCTTTTCAAAATAAGAAAGAAGGGCGCTGAAACCTTTGGAGGTTAGGAAGAAAAATTTGTTAAGAGTGAGAGGAGGCAAAATGGAGGCTCAAACGCAGAGTTATTTGGCTGTATCAAAGAGATGAAAATACAAAATTTAAAAATTATGCTAAGAGGAGAAAACTAATAAATACTGTATGGAAGACTCCTAAGATTGATAGGAGCAATGCAACTAAGTTCATAGAAATAGCAGACTTGGGAGTGGCCCACTTTAGTAACCTCTTCAAAGCTCCAGAGGAAGCTAGCAGATTGTGCAATTAGCAGATTTTTTTCCAAGATTTGTTGACCTGGAAGGGAATGAGGATTCATATGCTCAGGTCACAAGAGAAAAGCTAAAGGAGGTTGTTTTCTCTTTCCAAAAAGACAAGAGCCCGGGGCCTGATAGGTGGTTAGTTGACTTCTTCCGAGCCTTTTATGAATGGTCAGAAGATGATATTCTATCAGTCATAGAGGAATCAAGATCCTTTGGAAAGGTCCTTAGTGCTCTAAATGCAACATTTATAGCCTTAATTCCTAAGAAGGATAATCCCAATTCCTTCAAAGATTTTTGGCCTATTTCCTCATGTAATTCCATTTATAAGATCATAGCTAAGGTAACAGCAAGGAGACATAAATCAGTCCTGTCTAGTGTTGTATCAAAAGAGCAGAATAGATTTTTGGAAGGGAGACAAATCCATGATGTAATTGGGGTAGCCCAAGAGGGGATTGGGGTAGCCCAAGAGGGGCTCCACTCCATCAAAGTCAAGAAAATCCCTTCTATGGTATTAAAGATTGATCTATCAAAGGCATATAACCATAGTTACCAAATTTAGCTGAATCAAGTCAAATAATACGGAAATTCAACAGTACGATTCGTGAGGCAAATTATCCAATTTAATTAGATTCGCCCAATTTGTATTGTTATCTTTACAATGGCCAAACATCTCTTGCTTTCATGCCAGATGGAAACTTTGCAGAACTGTCACAACCGCCTCCTCGAGATCGCTCTGCTCAGCCTTTCACTGACCCTGCATAGAAAGAGAGAGCCAAAATGTGGAGAAGACAAAAGTTTTGCTGTTTCTGCTGCTGAAGCCAGTATCACAGCAAATACTAATGAATCCATGGCAATTCAAAACTTTTGGTGAACTATATTGACGAATTTTAACCATTTTTTTTAATTGAAATTTCTTCATTGGAATTGTTTTCTATCATACCCAATTTGAATCCGAATCCGGACTTGGTAACTATGCATATAACAGAGTTAGCTCATTGTTCTTGAGGAGGATTTTTTTTCACAGTGGATTTAATTTGTCTTTCATAAACTGGATAGAAGTATGTCTAGAATCTACCTCTTTTTATGTTCTAATAAATGGTTCAGCATCAAGTTTCTTCAAGCCTTGAAGGGTTCTAAGGCAGGGATGCCCAATGTCTACTATGTTTCTTAGTGGTTGCAGAGGGGTTACGCAGATTAATTAATGGATTTAAGAAAAGTGGAATCTTATGCTTAGTAGGTTTCCCAGCCCACGAACTAGGACAAGTCCCGGTTGAAAGATTATGAGCCCAACCAAGCTCAGGAGGAAGGCTTCCCAGCCTATAGTTCAGAGGATGCCCACCTCTTCCTCAGAGGCGGTAGAATAAGTAAAGGTAGGTTTGCTTGCTTGTAGGTTTCGGTCACAGCCCAGACTATTGCATGACAGCTTTGACCGTACCAATTGCTTTAGGTACTTATTACCCACCTACTACTATCCAGCAATAGAAGAAGCACGAGACCATGTTCAGCTAGCGCAGTCTCAGTCTAATTATCAGTCTAAGTATCAATCACTAGTGTTAGCTGCCTGCACCTTTGGCTTGATAAGGTTCACCTTGATCTTATTTATCTTTCTAGGAGTGCATATTGGGAGAAGTATATCTACTTCACATATTTTATTTGTTGATGATATCCTCCTCTTTGGCTCAAACTCCTTAAGAGAGACATCTATTGAAAAACTGCCCATTTACCAAGGAAGTATGGTAGGAAGCTTTAAATCTATCTCGTGGAGTTGTTAAGTGGGAAGGGACATCTTTGTGAAAAATCCATGAGTTGAGTGCTTCTTAGGAATTTTCAGCACTTATTCGCAACTCAGATTTCAAACCTACTTGCTTGGGGTTTCTTGGATCTGTTTCCTAAAGAACTTTCAGCCTTACATTGAATCTGATTTACCAATTACAGAAAAATATAAACCATTTCTCCATCAACCAATCAACTAGGCAGCTCAAGGAAACACACCAAATCATATACAAACTTGGGAGATGATTTCCACTCCGTTGAGGGAACATCCCCAAGTACAAACCAGATCTGGATTTAATCTTACGACAGAATATTTGTGTCAGTTACAAATCTGCCATGTTAGCTTCTCTTTACTTGTCAAATCACCCAAGTAAATCTGCCTACTGTTATATCAAATCAGCATGATAAACTAGCACTACTAACCACTCAAATCATCATGAGAAATAAGCTATAAATCAGATCTGCAAGTACAGAAGTTTAGGACAGCAATGTATACTTCATATTAACATAAGAATGAAGTGCAAATACATACCAACAGCTTGTGGTAAGCTAGCACATAGAGTCACCAACTTAGCACAAGTTAGGACCTGTACTACTCCACGATGCTCTCTTAGTGTACCTAGGGTAACCACAACAAGCTAGCATCACACCAGCTACCAAACCGTAGCCTCCAATTCCTTCAAGCTAGGAATCCCTCCTAAAGCTGGCATCATACAAGTGTACCTCCAAGTACATCATCACATCACATGAAAACTACTTACCCAAGCAAGGCATCTTACCAAGCTCCATCCAGCATGACATCACATCAAGCTCCAAGTTCTCCAAGCAAAACATCTCACAATGCTCCAGGTCTCCAAAGTAGTGCTCATCTTCTTTAGAATTTACAAACCCTAACTAACTTGCATCACACAAGTTCAAGGCTTACAAGACAACTCCAATGCTAGACTTTATGTCTTCATGTCCATCCTAGGGTTTGAGTCCTCAAACCCTAAGTCTTCAACTCTTGCATCAACACAAGCACCAAGACCTCTATGGAACATCAAGAGTACAATACACAAGTCTTCTTCCAAGTAAGGTATGACACCAAGTTCAAGACTCCTCCACTCAACAACTAATGCTACTTATCTAGCACTCCATGACCTTGACCTAGCCTCCATGCATCACATAAGAACAAGGCTGCAATATCACCCAAAGCACCAGTTCTCTTCTTCATGTCTTCTCTAGGGTTGGAACACTAGCGCTACCTCCTCTTGCTAGTGTTCACAACAAGAGCCACAACCTCTAAAAGGTGTGAGTAACTCATGCTCGACCCTAGTGCTAGCATTCATCTTCATGTCTCCTCTATGGTTTACATCGCAAACCCTAGGTCTTACTCCCTACAAAACTTCTCCAAGACAATTACAAAGATGGAATAATGAGTACATTGATAGTAAGTAATGACAAAGGCTCTCTCCTCCCTTTATATAGAATAGGTGACAAAGACCACCATAAAACATGAACTAGGTCCACACAAGTAACCCTAGGCCTAAGTCAACAAGGCAACCCCACATGGAGCACTCTACAATACAAGGATGACAAGTGTCACACTAGGGATTTACCCAACCTCAAGGTGGTGTGCCCTCTGAGCATAATACCCCTTACATGGTGGTCCGTTTTTCAAATGTCCTCATGCAAGATGTCCGTCCTCTAGTTGTGTTCCCGCATGTCTTCTTGTGCCCAACGCTCCTTAACAAATGTGCTACAATAGTTACTTGCTCTAATACTTCTCCTCAACATATGTGTATGGGTCCTTAACCAACCTCCATGAAGTATGCTCCTCAACCCAAGTGTCCTCGAGTTAAGTATCCAACATCCAAGGTGTATGTCACATGGTCACATGCTCTTAGGGCTAAGTGCCCTCCTCCAAGCACCTAGCATCCATCCTCCTAGGTAGGTACCTCTCTTAATCAAGAAACGGACTCCCCCATTGTGTGCACCAAATGGGTCAATCATCATGCCACATAGCATAACAACTTCCTAGGTAAGTGCACTATGTTAGAACTCTATCAAAGGTCAAGCATCCACTCAAGCTAAGCCATCCATATGTCCATCAAGCATCACCAAGGGAATAGGAAACCTAATGCTCACCTAGCTAGATTAAAACACTTTTGGAGTAACCCCAAAAGTTAACAATCTCTGGTAGACTGTCTAAAATAGTGGCTGGAAGATAAACCATTGAGTGAGCACAAAGCCTTGCCTTGCATAGTATCATGAGGAATATGGATAACTAGAAATGCTATCTTATTTTAAGATCTATCCTTTACTTGCTTGGAAGTTTTTCACAAGATAAGATATGTTTATGAATATGTAAAACTTCCTCCCAAGCAAAAGAAGACAAAAGAATCCAATCCACCTGAAATAGATCAATCTAAGAGCTGGGTTTTTTTTGATGGTACAAGCCAAGGAAACCATGGGCCTTGTGGAGTCAATGGAGCTTTATATTTGTTGGTCGATTTGAAGAAATTCAATATCCTCATCTTTATAGATCATTTAACTCTCTTGCAAATAGACTTTTTGAAATAGGCAATGGTGGGGACTCAAGGAATCTTGCAGGTTGAAGAGCACAAAATGGGGGAGAATCCCCCTAATGTGCCTCGATCCATCAATTTTTTATCTTTTGCTAAAGTTGTTCTTCTTCCATGTCCAGTTGCAAACGGTCATCGTGGATAGCAAATGTTTTCTTGACCACTCTTTGTGGTAGATGAAAGTATTGAAGAGTTCCAAAGGTTTTTTGATGTGGTTGATATAGAGGCACGAAGCTCTTTTTATTTTGTCTACTATAATCTGTAAAAGGCATAAATTGTCCTGAAACTGTGTAGTTTATGCTATGGTTTTCCTTTGAACTGTTAAAGGACTTTGATGGACAAGTTCATAGGGACCTATGACTTTTCTTCCACTCTTTGTTTTGCTTTGGTATGCGGAGGAATATACAGAATGTAACTTTTGAGATCTACTTGATAATACAAGTTATGAATTTTTCCATTGGAAAAAAAAAGATGTCAACATCAGTTAGGTTCCCTATTGAATTCCATCCATAAACCGAGGGTCAACCCGAGGGAGTGAACAAAAGCTTGGTTCATGCTCTCTGCATCTACTACCAACATAACAAACAATGGGATTAGCATTTACATATCTTGCAACACAACTACAACTCTTCCACTAGTATCTCTACTAGACTCTCTCCCTTTGAGGTTTGTTTGGCTTTTAACAAACAATGGGATTAGCATTTACATATCTTGCAACACAACTACAACTCTTCCACTAGTATCTCTACTAGACTCTCTCCCTTTGAGGTTTGTTTGGCTTTCAACCTCTTGCTCCTTTTGAGATCCTTGTTGCTCTCCCAGATCTATCCACATCCCACAAGCAAAAGGAGCAAGATAAAGCTTGTTCTTTTGTGCAAAACTTGGCCAAGATCGACAACAAGATTCATGACATCCTTCAACAAACACAAGCCAAGGATGTATCAGGGTTAGGTCCCCCAGCCTGGTATATGTGATATGTTAATACTCGATGTCCCTGCCAGGTCAATCATACTATAGTGTACACCAATGGTTTTGTAGAGTTTTAATGACAAAAATCAGCAAATGAATTTTTGTCAAACACTTAGCAACCTAGAGATAATTGTCTTCATAAATTTCATAAATGCCTTAAACCCACATTCAGAAATTACCATAAGCAGAAATACACATTGCTAAGCAAAATAGCAGTAGAAATAACACAATGGACAGCAACCCATAACACTCAGAAATTTAGGCAAAAGCCAGGGAAAACCCCAATGTGGGGAAACCCAACGAGAGAGAGAGATATTATTATTCAGCTTTAGGAAAGTACAAATCAGCAGCAAATACACATTTCCAATCAAGGAAATACCTCACAGCACCAAAACAATCCCAAAAATTATGTCTCGAAAAATGTGCCAAATCCATACTGTTGTACAACCTCCTTCGTACCTCGTTTTTCGTGCCAACAGTCATTTGTACAGACTGTTTCGTACGGCCCAGAAATAACGAATAGATATCTGAAATTTGCCTCAAAAATCGTGCCCAAAACTGCCTCGATTTCCATGCCAAATCCGTACGGAATGTACCAATCCGTACAGTACGGCCTCCCACAGCAGAAAAATAATTTGGCCCAAAACTCACAGAAATTTTTTCTCGAGAGTTGTGCCCTCCTTCCTTGGAAAACGTGCCCTCTTTGTTGCTCACTTTCCTCTCTCAAGCATACTCAAAAAATCTCTCTCAATCTCCTCCCGATGTCTTCTCAACATGTCTTGCACACTACCCAATACATTCTTTTATAATCTGAAAATGACAGTTT
>SNQJ01S0017621.1:159923-170413 GCA_010110895.2 Picea sitchensis | reverse complement strand
AATGTTGTAGCAGATGCTTTACGCAGGGGGCGCCATTTACTTATTACTATACGGAATGAAATTATTGGCTTTGATGTAATGGAGGAAGATCCAAATGATGCATATTTTGGTAGAATTTTGCAGCTCTTAACAACCAACTCAACGCAGCTAGAAGCACTTTTGAAGACTATTTTTTTGTGGATGGATTTTTGTTCAAAGGCAGACAATTATGTATTCCAGCTGGATCAGTGAGAGAAAAAATGATCCAAGAATTGCATTCAAGTGGGCTGGGAGGACACTTTGGCAGAGATATATCATTCACTTTAGTGCACAAAAGATTCTTTTGGCAACAGATGAGGAAAGAAAGATGTTAGTAACTTTGTTGCTGCTTGCAGGACTTGTCAAATTGCCAACAGGAGACAACAAAATACTGGCTTGTATAAGCCTTTGCCCATGCCAGAGGAACCATGGACTGTGTTTTGGTACTACCTTAAACACAAAAAGGATATGGTCCAATATTTGCGGTGGTAGATCGTTTTTCTAAAATGATCCATTTCATTCCCAGTAAAAAGACTAATGATGATAGTCAAATTGCTCAACTGTTTATCACAAAGAATGTAGTTGTATAGTAACTAGTTGCATTGGGTTCCAAAAACTATTACAAGTGACAAGAGATTCAAAAATTCTTAGTCACTTTTGGAAGACATTATGTAGAAAGTTAGATAGCAGGTTCCAGTACAGTTCAGCGGCTTCAGCCTATCATCCACAAACTGATAAGCAAGCAGAAGTTTAGGTAATCTACTGAGAAGTTCGGTTGGTAAAAGTTCAAGACAGTAGGACACGGTCTTAGCACAAGCAGAATTTGCCTATGATTCAAGTGTTAACAGATCAAATGGAATGTCCCTTTTTCAAATGATTTATGGACAAAACCCAAAAGTAGTGGATTTACTTTTGATCTCTCTGAAGGAACACATGTTAGCAGAGGTGTAGAACATTTTATTGAACATATTCATACTGTGCAGCAGCCGGTGAAGCAGAAATTGAAGGCCACAAATGAAGCATATAAGATGAAAGCTGATCATCATAGAAGAGTAATTGAATTCCAGGTTGGACAGCTAGTTATGCTTCATCTGTGGAAAGAAAGGTACCCACAAGGTGCCTATAATAAACTCTAGCCCAAGGAAATTGGCCCATCTTCAATGGAGCAGATCTCTATGCTTATCACCCAGAAGTGCATAATGAACATATTGATGACGTCACAATAGAGTAACAAAAACAATTACCAAAGAAGAAAAAAGAAGAGATTAAGCAGGTTGTTGATACCACAATTATAAACACTGGAGCCAGAACATATAAACTCTATTTAGTCAAATGGAAGGGTCTGCCAGAGTCAGAGAAAACATGAATTACTAAAGAGCAGCTAGCCAAATTTAGCAAACCTATTGCTCCCATTGACTCTGAATCAGGAGGTTCAGATTCTTTTTAACAAAGGAAGAATGGTGCAAATAATCCAAGTGGCTTACCAAATTAGCAAAGATGTTGGCAGGAATGTCTTAAATCCCATAACTTGTTTTCCTTTAATGTACAAACAGAAATTTAGGCTTGTGAGGCCCAGAAACTGAATTAGATTTTGGAAAAGGAAACAGTTTCAGGTGAAAGTTTTTGGGATAGATCTGCTGTCCAGTGCCCCATTATGTCAGTAAAATTATGATTACTTTGTTTTTCTGTTTTAGGAGAACAAATGGTTGAGTTTTGGTAGGTAGATAGAGGTATTCTCATATTGCAGACTTTTTGGGAAACTCAGACAAGGAACAGTGCTGTTTAGAGAAAAAAAACAGTTTATGTGAGCTGAATTTAATCTGCATCAGGGACTGTAATCTAGGATCTTTGTTGGAAATTTGTGCAATTTGTCTAGTCTGTTGAGGTTCGATGGTTGCTGGAGAGAGCCAGTTTCTAGTATCTCATATTTGGACAGTATACTAATAAGTATTTAGACATCACATTGTATGACTAAAGTGGTATTCATCTTTGACCTTGTTGTTACTACTCAGTTTGCAATATGCAAATCCTATTTTTCCAAGAGGTTTTGGAGCGCTCCATCTGCTAGCCTTGCAATCTAAGTTGTTTGAGCTAGCTATCACCTTGGTGTTCATTTAACTTTTGCTAATTGATCCCTTGTTACGGTGTACATTTGGTGTTAAATCGTGTAGCTTTTTAATTTGCATTTTTTAAGGAGGATAATTAATTTGCATTTACTCAGATTTACCTAAGCTAATTTAGTTAATATTTTAACTAATTTTTTTTATGTTTCCTGATCTGCTATTATTTATAGGTATATTCTGCTATATTGTTTGTTTTTGTTCGATTTAGAGCATTACAAATGGTATCAGAGTTGGGTTGATCTTGGACCAAGGCTTTAAGGAGTAGCTTTTCGCCTCAGAGACATAATTGTTGTTAGACAGATCCAAATTTAGTGGGACCAAATTTTCTGGAAAGACGAGATTCCAGGGTTTTCAAAGGTGAAAATATTACAGGATTTAATGCAGAATTCGCAGAGATATAATCCATACAAGGTCGAGCTCTAAACTAGTCCTGAAGAAGGTTAAAAAAAACAGTAGGTCATATTCAATTAAGTATAACTTTACATTGGAATATCCAAATCAGTTGATTCAAAAGTTTTTAGTAGAGCACTAAAAGGTTAAAAAGTCCAAACCTCTGTTACAGGAGTATGTGTACCTACTACCAGTACCTCTGTTACAGGAGTATGTGTACCAGGGGATAGGATTTGGGTACCCGGTAAGGGTACACATCTCTCGTGCTCAATACGCGCATGGGTACGTACCATGAAGTGCCCCAAAGTACGTTGATGGACCTCAGAGCGCCCTCACCCCAATTTGGAGACATACCTCGATTTTTGGGTACAGTGCCCCAATTTCAGGTACTTTGGTGCCATTTATGCAAAAAAATATGAAGTACCCTGGAGAGCAATGATTACCTAGAGAGCCTGTTGATCGAGGACCTAAGTCTAAATGATGCTGATGATGCAGCAGCAGGGAACATGGAGCCTTGACAACCAGCACTCAACTATGTTGTTTTTTCATTTTGTGGAAATGCCAGTAGGCATTTTTTTATATACTTGGTTTAAAAATTAGAACTCAATACTATCAATCTATTGTTTTTCTTAGTTCTATCAATGAATTGTGAGAAGATTCAATGACGAARTTTATTGTTTTTTTGGGAGGTATTGTTCAATGTTGAATGTCAATTGATGAATGGTGGAATGATTTGAATCTAAACATGAATATAAACCAGTATTGATTTACATTAATTTCAATTCAATTTTTTTATTAAATTATTTTTTTCATATATACATATAAAATTTGGCATGTGTACCCCTGACGTACCCCAGTACCCTGTTTCAAAATTAGTCGTGTTCAGACCCCATACCCATACCCTGGCAAATTAGATTCAAACGATTTTGAGCAGAGATTACAAAGATATCCATATGTCAAGTTCGGGATCCTAAAAACCCCTGATATTGTAGAGTATTCTAACAGCATGTGGTAAAATCTTCGTGACTTTCAACTCAAAACTCAGATTGAGATGGGATTTTAAGGCATTGTGAAAAAGACACCCAAAGCTATATTCTTGCGAAGTTTTATCCGCAAAATTTAGTGATGGAGTAAGATACATCCATTGTAATTGTAATTGCTTTTATTCAAGTACCTTCTTTTTAGGAACTTATGGAAACACCGAAGCTTTGTAGAGTTGACGATAATTTTGATCCTAGAAAATGGCCACTTATTTTGAATTAGAATCAGGGACCTATAATTTGTGCTTTATATCTACACCTTGATGGTGAAGTTCGTACATGGTGGGGTTTAGTCTTGATATCACCACAAGATCAAAATTCAATTGGGAAGATTCTCATATAGACTTTAAATAGAGGGGGGAATGAGGAACTCCGGGGAATGAGGAACTCCTTGGAAAGGAAGGCAATGAAGAAAAATGAGGAAAAAAGTGAATTCCATTCATGTAGAACATGAGGAAAGTATGAAAAAAGATCAAAGGGAATTTTAAGAAAGCTTAACAAGATTCAAGAGAGAACTTGTGAGAAAAGATGTTAAGGTGTCGATGTTGGAGAACATTATTCAAACCCTTGTTAAAACCATAGAGATGAAAGGAAAAGATGTAAACATGAAGCAGAATTCAAGATCATGACGAAGAGATCACTAGGAAAGTCTTAGAAAGCTATTTGCAAAAAGGCTGAATATTTAAATGGAGATGAAGTCAAATAAAAAATGAAAGAAAGACCAAAGAAATTGATAGAAAGTGTTGCACTTCAGCTATAGAGGGAAAAGGAAGAAAGGATAGAAGATGACCACAAGTCAATGCTACATGTTCAGAGTCCATTAAAAGATATTATCTCTAATACGAACAAAGAACAAACACAAAAGATAGCATACCAAAAGAGAAGATTGAAGACAAAGAGATAATGTTGGCAAAGGTTGCGGCAATGAGAAAATAGGAGGGTCTTCAATGAAGGCAACAGTATTGACATTCATATTTTGAAGAAAGCAAAGGTCAAACTAAAGGCATTCATGGAATCCAAAGAACAATTACATGATAGGTTATTATTGAAGATTAATTATGACAACAGAAATAGGGAAGCTACAAAATACATATCACAGCAAAGAAAAAGCCTTTTTTCAATGTTTTCATCTCCTCTTTTAGATAGGAAAATACTAGATCCATCTCATCTTAGTCCAGAACTATTAAACTCCGAGAGGTCAAAAAGTTAGAAAAGTGAAAAGACCCGTCTATGTGACTGCTTTGAAAGCTCAGACTTCTATTCGTACCCTACTCAAACGATAAATAACCTTTTGATAACCAAAATTACGCAGAGCCCATATAGACATTTCCCTATATCTTTGCAAACGGACCTTTAAATTGATAAAACCTGAAAATCTGAGATCTGAAATTGCAGGACAGGAGAAATGAAAATAAAAATGGGTTTTTAATACTCACCGTCCCAGCCAGAAGGACAGCGAAGCTCCAAGTATTTTTGCAGAGAAGACACAGAGCACCCCACGGAAGAAGCCAAAGAGCAGGGCAGCCCCTGCCTCAAAAAACACCGCATATGGCAAACACAGGGCCAGTGTAACTGTGTGAACTGCGACATAAGTTGGCATGGCCCAGATCCCCATGTTGGCAAACAGATCATGAAATCCCTCCATGATGGCCTGCTTATCTCCTCCATACACTCTGCTGAATACAATATAGATTGCCAACCCGACCACGATCAGCGCTGCAATGCCAAATCTGCCTCCTTTGCCCATTCTCATTTTTCTTTTTATAATTGAAACCCTTTGAAAGAATCGAACTCCGGGACGTTTAGCTTTCAGGATTACGAGGAAGAGACCAGAAAAGATAAATCGCAGTGTGCTACCAATCGAATTGAATTTCGAGTAATTGTAATAAACTTCCAATTGAGTTTCGACTCTAGTAATTATAATAAACTCCCACCGACCTACCAATAAAACTACAGTGACTCTTTACCCACACTCTCTGCAATTCTAAATTCCGAAGGATTTTGTCGCCAGTGGCTGAAGAATGGTTTTTCGTTTGTATTGCGCCCGAGCGTCAGTTGACGGGGTATCTCAAAATTTTGAGAATGGATAAAAGTGTAGGCCATTGCCTATTACGAGGATGAAAGAAGTAATCATTATTCGACACGTTGGTGGGGGCTTGGGTATCGGTCCTTGTCTAAATCTCTCAAAATAGATAAACTATGTGCTTTTTAAGGTTTTACATGTATTTTTTTTTAGGTTTAAGGTTGTGCACTATGGGTAAGATGTTGAGAGGTTATGTGTTATATGAGGAAGATGTTGAGACGTTATTTTATGTGTTATACGATTTGTGATTTGTTTAATTAAGTAAAAAATAAAGTTTGTTTAATTAATAATAATAATGAAATAATAAGTTTAATTAAAAAAATAATAATAATAAATAATTATAATTTATTGTTATTTTTAGTTTGATGGTTTTGTTTGAATTATAAATGTGTATAATTTTATGTAAAAGGTTTTAGGGTTGATTGTTTTAGTTAGTTGTTTTGTTGTGTATTTTACTTGTTTTAATGATCAAACATCAACACTAAGTATCATTCGTGAGAATGTAAAAAAGTGTTAAAATAATTAGAAAATATTCTTTATAATAAGTATATAATTTTAAATGAGAAAAGTGAGGATATTAAAATATATAAAGATAATTTTATTAGAGTTACACAAAGACGAATACAAAAAAGATATAAGGATACAGATTGGTGAAGCCTTTATAAAGAAAAAGAAACATACAACAAAATGAAGAGTTTAGTTGGTATGTATATATATATATATATATATGAGGAAATGGTCTTGAGGAAGATGGAAAGCAATCTTCTCCATACAAAATATGGGTAGAACATCAAAATTATGGCACTAGGATATGTTATGTTCTATATTCCAAGTACTCATCACTTATGTACTCTTTTATAGCTATGAAGTATGGGGACCCAAAACATCCAAAAACAAATGGATCCAAATAAAGAAAGTATGAATGTCTCTGATAACATGGTTCTTCAAGATAAAACGTGGTATTCTATATGGGATTGTGTTCATTGAAACAACACTCTATCTCATAGAGTTAGATGTATTAAGAGAGTTGACAATGTATGGGTAAAGAGTGACAGCCATGGATAATGATCAGATTCCAACAAAAATCAGTTAAGAAATGTTGAACAGAATGAAGAATATATGCCATTTGCGATGTAAGCCATTGTCAGAAGAATGGGATAACAATGGAAGAAGGATGCCCAAAGGATGGAAGGAGAAAAAAACACATTTGTTGGAATGTCACGAGAGAAGGAAATGGCAAAAGCATGTCAAGAGGATACAACGATATTACATAGACGAGTTCAATAAACATGATGAAATTAGAACTCCAAAATAATTAAAGCTCAACATGCCTTGGTGACAAAAAATGCTAATAACTCAACAAAGGACCAACTCTCACAAACTAAGGTGTGAAACAAGAGTATGGGCACATTTAAAAGGATTGTGGGAAGAGAGAGCATCACATATTTTGTGAAAAAGAAAAGGAAGAAATGTAGTAAAACTTCTTGATTTGTTGGGAAATTTATGTATACATTAGAGAAAGGTCAACAACCCAAATCAACAATTGGAAAATAGCCTTTCAAGAGGAGACAATGGAAAAAACGAGGTCATGGTCATAATGTTGTGTGATCTAGAGACAAGATGTAAAAATCAACAATGGGAGGATAACCAAGATTCAAGTCATGATAAAGGAGGGAAACTCGAGATGAGTAAAAACCTTCATCACACCTTTATTTTTTTATATTATTTTTTGCTAAAATCTTTTGTTGTAATCTTTTAATATAGTTTAGTTGTATGGAACTTTCTAAGAAGATGGCTTTATGTGTAAACATGTTTATATATAGGTCGTCAGACATGTGGACCTTGATGATTATTATTATTGTGAATAAAAATTTATATTCTATTTTAGTAACCATTGAGGTCGAGAAAAAGTGATTAATAAACTACAGTGAGCATATATTGTGAGCAAAACCTGAATTCTAAACAAGAAAAAAGATTTGACATCAAGTGTTGCTTTGGTAACCAACATGATTCATATGTCTCTCTTATTTGTATGAATGATGGGGTAGCGAGACAAGAGGTCTTAGATGGAGTTTGGATCTAGGGGTATGTAACAACTTCCTCCAAAATTAAGTAAAATATCTAGTGAAAAGGACAAGACATTTATTATTTTTATAATAAAAACGGAATTCTAAAAGTGTGATAAATTTCAAATAGACAATAATATAGTAATATATACGATGGATTTATATTCATAACTTGCACAAAAAATGAGGAGGGGTTGGATGAGGATCAAGAGGAACAAGTCAGTGAAGTTATGATTTAATAATTATTAGGGTACACAATAAGCGACACTGGTAGAGATAGAGTCGACACAACCTCCCCCTTCATTCAAAGATGCGGTGACAGGGGAAATGAGGAAGAAAACTATGATTAGGGGAGTAGGAAAGGACGCAAAGGATGCAGGTAAAATGAGCAATCCAACATGGAAGGAGGAACCATTTGGGGGGGGGTAAAGGTGACTTCCTAAAAAAATGAAGAAAATCCCAAGATATAAAGTCACCTCCACAAGGGTAAGCACTTACATTCAGTACATGAAAGACCACATGGTCATAGGCAAGTTTATTAGCATTTGGCCTTTTGAGAAGGCCCTCATCTAGTGGATCAATACTTAATGGAAGCCTAAGGAACAAATAGGTTTGAATTTGGCATTAAAGGGCTTCTTCATTGTCACACACCCACTACARCAACTAAGATTTTCTTTTTCTTTTTGTCTTTTCTTCGAGGGACARAATCCCTGAATTTCTATAGGGCCTAGTGCAGACTCTCCCTTCCCTTATCCTCCCACATGTGATCGTTGGCTATGACCACATGCCTTACCAAAAAGGTGCTTYCRGCATTCACAATTCGGGGAATCGCKATGCAAGCGTTGCCCTGTTCCCTGCCTTTCGAAATGTCGAAACCCGAAAAGATCTAACAAATCCTTAGCTCCTCCCTTGGGTCGCTTGTCATACAATCGATCCTAGGACCTGGTGCTAATCCTTTAAATGCTTTTGGGGTTTCACGATTCGGGAAATCGTGATGCAAGCGTTCCTCCTTCCTCTTTTAAATCCCCGGGACTCGAAAGCCCGGTATCATCCAGATCTACGGTCCAGATCGTCGGCTTGATCAACGGCCCGGATTAAATCCCGACATTCTATCTTTCGGGATTTCTGGTAGGGTATCCACTCCTATTTCCCCAATCTCCAGAATCCCAGTGGCTTTAGATCTTAGACACGCGTCCCTACAAATGGACGGTCCAGATTCTTTCGGGACTCCTCCTTCTACCACATGACTCTGCCCTATGACCTAGGGCTCATCCACAGAGTGCGTCGAGGTTTCGTGTACCGAGATTTCGCGACTTGCGAAAACGAGGGGCCTTACCCTTTGGTTTCCCGGGTGCTGGAACGCCAAAACCCATTCATGCTTAAACCGATTCGGGGTTTCGCATACCGGGATTTTGCGACTGGCAAAGACGAGGGGCCTTGCCCTTGGGTTTCCCGGGTGCTGGAACGTCGAAACCCATTCACGCTTAAACCGATTCGGGGTTTCGCATACCGGGATTTCACGACTGGCGAAGACGAGGGGTCTTGCCCTTGGGTTTCCCGGGTGCCGAAACTCCGAAACCCATTCACGCTTCAACCGATTCAAGGTTTCACATATCGGGATTTTGCGACTGGCGAAGACGAGGGGTCTTGCCCTTGGGTTTCCTGGGTGTCGAAACGCCGAAACCCATTCACGCTTAAACTGATTCGGGGTTTCGCATACCGGGATTTCACGATTCGTGAAGATCCACAACAGAGAGTTTCCTCACCTCTCGAAACTCTGATCCCTGAATTCCTAATATGGGAATTTATGTATGAGATAAACGACTGTGAGCCTCCCCTAATCCGACGATCCATAGAGCTCCGACAAATCCGACGACTGGCGCGATTTCACGAACCAGGATCTCGCGATGCAACGACTCCAAAATCCCTTGCAGCTCCAAACCCCGAACTCTGAATGTGTGGATATTCAAGGGTTTAAACCCTGTGCGCCTTCGTCTGATCCAACGACTGTCGGGTATTGATGCTAGATCTGACAGTTCAGATCTGGGGTATTTCCGAAAGGATTCCGACCGTTCGTCAACCAACGATGGGGTAATCTTTTTCGATAGTTGGACTCGCTATCCTTTTTGAGCTTGAATCACGAAATTCAACCTCTCGGATCTTCAAACTCCCACGACTCTGAGACCTTAAAGAGCTACTCTTTCTTGCACAAGATTTCCAGACCCGGATCGCATGAACCTTCAGACGATTCTTGGGCAATTGTCCCTAATCTTAGTCGAGTTTTTGGGTAAAGGTTCAGTATGGTTCCAAGGTTTATGGGGAAATTCCTGGGGGAGAGTACTCTCGAGGAGCCTTCCTAGAATATTACGAGAATCAAGCAAACAAGACAATTCTCGATGGAGCAAACTCATGCCCCAGACTTAATCATTTGTACAGAAACCAACTATGGCACGTGAGTATACACCTACATCCATTATTTCCAGTCTAAAACACCAGGCAATCATTCCACACATAAATCATTATGGGCGTATAAACATGAACATGTATTCATGATATACAATTCAAAATACAAGGCATAAAATACTTATCAGAAACACCAGGTGTGATGCGACTGCTGAGAGGGGTGCTCGTTTCCACCCAATCGTAGGCTCAATGACTCCAAACGGATTTACCACTAGCCACCCCCGAGCTAGACCACGATGCTTGAGGTTCAGTTTTCTACTTCCAGCTCAACGGAAGTCAAGGACGAAGGTTACTCTCCTTCTCCTCT
>SNQJ01S0017621.1:124171-147189 GCA_010110895.2 Picea sitchensis | reverse complement strand
TTCTAGAAACAAAGTTATAACGAAAATGGTAAGATGACCTGTAAATAACATATCTTAGAACACATCACCAAAATACTTCATCCTCCCTTGAAATTCAACCTTCTTTACTTCATATTTCCTCGGAAATTCGACATATATCTCCTTTTTCATTAATAAACTTGTGTGTGCTGAAAAATGAATGTATAATGAGATGTATTTATACCCTTTATGTCACTTCCTTTTAACATTAGGGCCGACATGTAGTTTCTTCTTCAATTCACATTGTCATCTTCAAAAATTCATTTCTCCTCAATCGTGAGAATCCACATGATGTGCCACATACCACCGGAAGCGGCATGACTTATACTATCCATCCATGGGTGTTTTATCTGCATGTGTAATTTCCTTCATGTCTATCTACTTCGATCAACTGTGGGGTCCAAAAGACAATGTCTAGGGTTGACATTAGTGACTACAACCAATGACTAGGGTTGACATCAATGACAACAACCAATCTTCCAACACATGGTGGTGAATCAAGATAAGCCCGAGGAAAATACACATCAAGAGGGGTTCATCAAGGTCCCAAGCAAAAGGAAATCAAGTAAGAAAACTCTTTAACTTACACCCAACACAACAACTTTTAGGTTATGGCATTAAAAATAATGGAAGAAATGGTGCCCCAAAACTAGAGTGCATGGAAAAAAGCATTAGCAAACACCAAGGTAGCATAATCAAACTTAGAGACTTCTTAAGATATTTCAAGGGCTAACCCAAAAAGGAGGAATATAGAGACCCTAGGTAAGATAATCACTCCAAGCAAAGGAGAAGAACCCAAGTGACATGAGGGGTTATGCATGGAAAAAAGGGACAAATAACTACTAGAATTGAAGGGGAAGAGGTAGATCCTACAATGGGCACATAAATTGTTGAGGTAGATATGCCTGCTTTGAAAAAGAAATATGGGGAAGACCACCTAATAAACCTCATAGATGGACAGTTGCAACAACTATAGAGGGAATTATCAAAAAGGAAAATGAAAAATGGGATAGCTATCCAAAGCCAAGAGAAGTGAATGAGTTTGGTTGTTGAGAGTGAAAATCTTACCCAACATAGGCTCAAACCACTAGCCTACAAGCAGAAAATGGGACAACTCAAGAATACCCATGCTTGAACCCTCTCGAATTGAAATCTTTTCAATTTCCTGTCCAAAATTTCTAGAGAATATCAAAGCCCAATGGGGAGAGGCATGATAAATGTCTAGCTCAAACATGTATGTTTTTCAACAAAAAATGAAAAAAAAAAGAACGTATACCTTAAAGTTGTACATTTTCAACAACAATTGAAAAATCTAAAATAAAGGCTTCAACGATGGAACAAAGAGGTCTGTGGTAACATCTTTCAAGTCCAGAGAGAATTGGAGAGTAAGACAGAGAATATTCAATAATAACTTAAAAGAGGTAGAACAACATAGTTGAAGACTCAAGAGGAACATTTCCAGTAGCACTTGGACATTAGGGCCCAACCTTTGTAGACTCTCTAGAGATAGAAATCAAGGGTTCGATGCCTCAAGGAAGGAAATAAGAACACATGCTTCTTCCATAACTCAATCGCAATTCAAAGGCATAACAAAAATACATCCCTAAATAATGAGAAAGGAGAAAATCTAGAGGAACATACACATATTGAGAGGGAACTTGGATCCTACTATAGTAAACTCCTCACAAACCTCACGAAGATGGAAAAGAGGCAATTTAGTCCATGATTAGTTGCATTCCCTCCTTAGTTAGAAAGGACCATAATGCAGCCATAATGAGGGAGATAACCTTCAATGAAGTGGAACAAGAAATCAAAGAGATGACAATGGGAAAATCTCTAGATTCAAATGACTTTCAACAAAAAATTTCCAAGCATGCTAGCGAATGGCGGGAGGAAATGTTTGGGAAGTGGTGGAAGATTCCAAAAACACTAGGGGAATTCACAAGCCCTTGATGCAATGTTACTTACGCTCATTCCTAAAGAAGGACCTGATAAATTTAGATCGATCTCTCTATGTAATGTAATCTACAAAGAAATCTCCAAAGTCATAGCTAATTGTTTAAAATCCATGATGTCACTAATTACATCCAACAAGCACGGTGGATACATAGAAGGTTATTAGATTATGGATGATATCATTCTGACTCATGAGGAAATACATTCCCTCAAAATGACTAAAACGTCTAGAATGATGATCAAGTTAGATATGTCAAAAATATTTGATTGCCTCAATTGGGAGTTCAGGGAGAAAATGCTAAAGGCATTTGGTTTTAGTCAGAGATAGACAAGTTGGATTAAAATTTTGGATTCCTCTACCTTATTTTATGTTTTGGTTAGTGGGCCCCCCTTGATCCCTTTCAATCCTATACAAGATATCATGTATGAAGATCCCTTATCTCCCTTTTTTTTCATCCTAATGGCGAAGGGCTTAAGGAGGAACCTTAGAAAAGTATGGGAGGGGAACATTGGGTCTAAAGCTTTCATATGAGTCAGATTCTCTATCTCACCTGCAATTTGTGAATGACACAATGCTAGTGGGATCTCCTATAGTTAAAGAATCCAAATCCTTTGAGAAATCCATGTGTCTATTTCTAATAGCTTCTAGCACTTTAATCAACCAAGGAAAATCCCTTATCTTCTTTTTCAATACTCCTTTGAATATTCAAAATGATAGCGTTCACATCCTTGAATTTCAAAAAGGATCTTTACCTTTTAAGTATCTTGGTGCCCTCTTGGTTGACAATTCCCTAAGAAATAATTCATGGCAAGACCTCCTAAGAAAACAAGTATAAAAATTAAATAGTTGGACCTTTCATTTTCTTTCCATGGCGAGGAATGCACTTCTTATCAAAACAGTGCTACAAGTCATGGATATGTACCTCTTCTCAATGCTTGCAACTCCCCCAAAAATCATCAAATCCATCAAAAGAATACATGGGAAATTCTTATGGAGGGGTCCTAATAAAGAAAATAAATGGGCTCTTGTAGCCTAGGACAAAGTTTGTTTACCCAAAGGTTGAGGAGGACTTATAATCCTTGATCTCCAGTCAATGAGTAGAGATCTTGCAGAGAAAATATGATGGAGATGCATAAAAGGAAAGAACAAAATATTGAGGCATCTGTGGTAAGATAAATATGTCCGAGACGTTGTAGAAAATGATCTTATAAGAATAGAAGGAATTTGCTTGATATCGATGATTTGGAATAATGCTTAGAAAAACAAAGCATTAGTGTAGGAGCATTACTTTTGGGAAATTCATTCGGGTAGTTGAACACTCTTACGGTAGAAATCTTGGCAACAACAACCTAAGTTACTATTGCAAATATCCTCTCCAAAAGTCCCTAATTTCCATCAGTTCTTTGCACTAGAGGTCAATTTGGGTCAAAATTGAGACTAGGGAGTGCTTTTTACTCCAATGCAATTTTTCCTTCAAATTTACATGAAATCTCAAATATCCGTGCATGAAAGCAACCCCTCATGTTATTCAATTGCACTTTCAATGACATAGGTAAATTTCCATATATTTAACTTCATCTTACAACTTATAAAATAATTTTTGGAGCTACAGAGAAGCTTGGGCATGCATTTTAATTTGGTCACTTAGTACAGTTTCAACCTTCCAAATTACAAGGCAAACTTTGTCTCTTTTGCACAACAACCCTTTTTAAATTTGCAATTGTAAAATTAACAACATGAACTAGTCTAATATGATGAACCACACCCCCAACAACTTTCACAACTCAAATCTAAGGTATGATACAACCTTGCCTTGCTTTTTACAAACAAGTTGTGCATTTCTAGGGTTTTACTAGGCATCTTTGTTGTTATGAATATGAAACCTATATGTATAAAGTATGCATATAGCTTGTAAAACAATAATTGTTTATGCAAATTACAATACATACACAAACTACAAATGCAAAATTTGCCCAATTTCCTCCACAATGGTAATTTTCATACCATGACCATTCATAATCCAATAAATGGATAAAATATACATATAACAAACACTTTGCGCATGCACTACATATATATCGCTTCCAAATATTGCATATTTATATATACATAGTATTAAACCCTAATATGCAAATATTCTTGCACAAATACCCTAGTGGGTATGTTCATATACAAACAACAGTCCACAACCACAATATTTCACTTTTGGAATCATTGATCTATCATCTATCACTATATTAAATTATTTCATAGTTGTATATGTAGCAATACATATTAGTCCATGCATGCAACCCCAAACCAAAATGTATATTTCACCCTTCACCAAATTCTGGGGACACAACAACATATATACATCCTGCAATTTTCCCTAATAGGGCATGCATTTTCCTCAATGACTCATTTTCATGAAATATCATATGGACAATGTGCATAATGTGCATAATTTTATGTTAAGTAGTGAAATTGCGTAATGTGCATAATTTCACGAAATTTCATGTTATGTAGCTTCCATTTCATGCTTTGGGTTTCTATATCTTATCTAAAGTAGGATTTGATATATGCAGATCTAGATTTTGGTATAAATCCATCACTAATTGTCTTGAGGCTCAATCCACAACTATTGATATTAAGGGGGTTTTGTCCACCCTTGTGACCAAAACCCACCAACACAGTGCATTATTTCATTGTTCGTTTTCTTGGGTCATCTAGTGATTTTGATTTTACAGAAATGAAATATATTCTACTACAACTAATATTTAGATTCAGTGATAAGGTTCAAATTTCATGGGAAATAGATATCAGAAACCTCAAGTAAATGAGGTCAATTTTTTAAATTTTCATTAAACATGGATTTTCAAAATTTCCATACTGAAGTGGGAATTGGCTTAAGTCTGTACCAATTATGTGTGTTTTTCCCTACCCAATATTATGGTGGTTGGTCCTTAAAGGAACAACAAAAATTATAAGCATTTTATTTACCTTTAGCAACAACAAATTATATGCAACTCTAGTATTAAACCCTGATATGAAAGAATTCTTGCATAAATACCCCACTGGGTATGTTCATATACAACAACAGTCCACAACCACAATATTTCACTTGTGGAATAATTAATCTGTCATCTAGCACTGCCAAACGTTTTAGAGTTGTATATGTAACAAATACATATTAGTTCAAGCATCTAACCCCAAACCAAAATGTATATTTCACCCTTCACCAAATGCCAATATAAGGCTATAGACATGTGTAAAATCGCAAACTACACCTTCTGCAAGTTGAACCACTCAATTTAGGTCAAAATTGAGACAAGGGAGTGCATTTTACTCTAAGGCAGTTTTGTCTTCAAATTTACATGAAATCCCAAATCTAGGTGCACGAAAGAAACCTCTCATGTTATTCAATTGCACTTTCACTGACATAGGTAAATTTACCATATATCTCACTCCATCTTTTGACTTTTAAAACAATTTTTGGAGCTAAAGGGAAGCTTGAGCGTACATTTTAATTTGGTCACTTAGTACAGTTTCAACCTTCCAAATTACAAGGCAAACTTTGTCTCTTTTGCACAACAACCCTTTATAAACTTGCAATTGCAAAATTAACAACATGAACAGGTCTAATATGATAAACCACACCACCAACAACTTTCACAACTCAAATCTAATATGATACAACCTTGTCTTACTTTTTACAAATAGGTTGTGCATTTCTAAGGTTTTACTAGGCATCTTCGTTATTATGAATATGAAACCTATATGTATGAAGTATGCATATGGCTTGTAAAACAATAATTGTTCATGCAAATTACAATACATACACAAACTACAAATGCGACATTTGCCCAATTTCCTCCATAATGGTAATTTTCATACCATGACCATTCATAATATATATATATATATAACACTTAGCACATGCACTACACACAACTTTGCCTTACTTTTTACAAACAGGTTGTGCATTTCCAGGGTTTTACTAGGCATCTCTTGTCTATTTTTGCACAACAAAGACTTTTATGACTGAAAATGAAAAATTGAGTACACAGGATTATGTAAAATGACTTAAAAAATCATTTACAATTTGAACCAATCAAATTGAATGATTTTTGAGACTTGGGCATGCATTTTAGTGTACCTTGGCTTGAATTTTGCACCAGGGCAAAATTTACACCAATGCAAAATTTTCCCTCTTTGTCCAACAAAAAAAATGGTTTTTTTGCACAACAAAGGGTTTTAAGTTTCCAATTGCACAAACAAAGGTATAGACATATGTACAACTTTTCTACCACCCTGTAACTTGTAATATAATTTTCGATAGGTATACAAACTGAAATAACAAACAACAGGTAGATCTCTTGTAGGTATACAAACTGAAATATCAATATGATATAACTTGTAATATAATTCATGTAAGTAGATTCAAACATTATTATAAATATGCATCATTAAAGATCCCTTAAATATTTCAGATAAACATTGATGTTAATCATAACGAATAAATCCATCCAAGGATATCCAAGAATAATATCCACATCATCCATATTTGTAGCATGAAAATATGAGTACAAAACATATTTATCCATAGTAATATTCAAATATTTAAAATTTTGAACATCCTCACCCTCAACCTATGTGCTCTAGATATGATTTATAGTGACTTGCACTATTTCATCCAAGTGAACATTAATAGAATTGTTCTCTATTTAAGTTTTATAGAAATAATGACCTTCTCTTGTTGAACGCATCTATGAATCAATAATAGGAAGTTTGCAATATAAAATATACCCTGCGACTCTCTTTATATGTCTTCATTGTTGTTGATCTAAAAGATTGTTTTATGGTCTTTGAGTCAACCTCACAAGGATAAAATCCCCCTGGGTTTTTAAGAGGTGGTACTGCTCTACTTTCAAATTGCATGCAAAAATATAAAGAATGTCTGAGAAAGACGAGGCTTATTTAAAATAAATATTCACATGCAAAGGATACCTGAGATTGGACGAGGTATCTCATAAAGGGAAATATTTACAATATATTACATAATTCATAAATCAATAAAGTATAAAGATAGACAGAATGACATTTCCATCACAACATTCATCAAGATAAAACACAATATCCAAGAAAGGAGACAAGAAAATATGGACTCCATAATGATATAGAACTTTAAATGATCATTTCATTAGGCACAAAAAAAATTATGATAGATACACATTTGAAATCTCAAGCTTGAAAACAAAGTCTTTAATATTACAATAATGTAATATCCCAAAATAGTTCTATGGGAACCTTTAAAAAAAATAATAGGTATTGTTATAGCAAGATTTGTCTCACCCCATACAACTTGCTCAGAAGGCCTTTTCCATTTCCCTATGCAGACTTGAAGTCCCCTTTTTGCAATTCCCAGAGCTAAAAAACATATTTTTCCACATATACGTGCCCTAACAACTATACAACATGCATATACGGAGGTTGCACTATTACAGCCCACGTACATCGAGTTTTGTGCCCAAAATTAAAAAATGGTGTCGGGTTTCCATGTCACATCACAAGATCCATGATCCTTGACCTTCATATACTGGAAATGTTATGAATTGTCCCTTCAGTTCCATTTGAAGGCTATAAATGGGCCATATCCAAGCTATGGAAGAGGGAGAAGAATTCAACTTTGAGAGCAAAGTTACCCTGGAGAAATTATTCACTTCATATCGAGTCTGCATCCCTTTGTCCTTTTAAGTTTGAACACATTGTTCAGCCCCCAAGCTCTTCCCTATTTGATGGAGAACCTCATTGTCTCTCTTATTTGAGCTTGTCATTGGTGGAGGATTGAAGTGGTGGAGGCCCAGCTGGAAGGGACTTAGTTTCTTGGTTCCGAACGTCTCGACATAGAAGTTTGTCACTCATACACTTATGTTGATTGCATTTTAATAGAAATACTATTTTCTCATCCAATTAATGTCTTGCAAATATTTGAATTATTATTCCATGGGTGTATTTGTTATGAATATTGATGGATTATGCTATTATATGTGCTAACTTTATATATTATCACCATATACTTGCATATCTTGGTTGTTGAGGACAAGTTGCAGGTGTATAGCTTTGAGTCAAGTGCTCAATGGTGGACTTCATCGAACGTCTGGACGAGGTAGGCTCTTTATCTTATCTAGTTGTTAGCATGTTTGTTTATATAGCATACTTGGGATTAGAGTTGATTTCTGCAGTCATTTCCGTCTGTTGTGGTTTACCCCATGCCGTAGAGTGATTTTCCTTGTAACAAAATTGGCAACCATACTGGGGATATAATTTCTTTTCAGGGTTTGGAGTGTTTTTCTCCTTTGATTGCTCTCGGTTAGCTTGAGTTTTCTTGTCGTCTGACTGCTTGAAAACCTATTTTCATTTTGAGTCTGAGTTTGTTGGCCTTATCCTTAACCTGGCAGTGTTTCAATACATATACGTGGAATTTTCCTTGACAAACGCTTACATACGTGAGTTGTCATTCTATAGGGCGCTTACATACGTCGTTTTTCCTTAAATAGTTGTGTACATCATCCTTGTTTGCTTGATTGTCGAGTTTGGTGTTTGTTGGGTAATTTTTTATGGTTGCTGAGTCTTCTTGGGTCTCTGTCATGGTTGTTAAGTGCCTGCAGAGTGATAGGAAACCTTTCTTTGGTTGAATTTTCGGGTGGTTTTTCTTTCTCATCATCTTTTTCATTGGTTGTCCTTGCATCTTGGGTTGGGTGCTTGCTTCTTGGTCTCCTGCTTGGTTTGTCTCTTTTTGCTTACAATAAGGTTTATATATCAAGTTGTTGTTCAGTCCTTTCATTTTCATTTCCTTTATATTGAAAATACAAAAAATAATACATTTTTCATTATGCCATTTGATCTTTTGGGTTCTTATCATTGATCTTGATACATGTATGGAAAGATTACATCTTATTTGAAATTGCATAGTTGAATTGAAAGTTGTGTTTTGAAAAGCTTGTCATTTGTTGAGAATTGAAGTTAGGACTTTGCATTATATTCACATTCATTTATTTTACTTGCTGAGTCATAACATCATCCGTTTCATGACCACATCTTTTGAGTAAACAAAGCCACGAAAATTAATGCTGATAAATTTAAAATTGATTAGAAACGATTTTATTTTTCAGGGTGCACAAACTAGCTTAAGATTTAGAGCCTTGGAATAGGATTTTGTGAGTAAACTTCTCCAAGGCTATTAAACTCAACATATGTGTCTGACTAAGGGAGTGGTGAAAACCATTGTATAATTGGTGACGTCAGGAGGCTCCGCTCACACTATAGTTAAGCAGGAGGTCATGCGAAGTTGGTTGCAGAGATATCCCTCTAATTCCTTCTTAGCGTTATATATATTTCTGGGGATCTATTCGTATCTGGGGGTCTTTCTAGTGCCTTTACCTCTGTGAGAGGTGGTGCTTTCAAGATTTCAGGCTTTGTTACCCTGCCCATACAGTGGACCTGACTTATGTTTGTTCGCCTGCGCATTGGTTATATAATGGTGGCTTTAGTTGCTTGACATAGGTAGCCACATAGGTTACTTGCAAGGGTTATTCTGCAGGTACCTTGAGTCAGATAAGCGTCGGACAACACATAGCCTTTATGGAGGATTACCTCTCCGGGGGGATCTGATCGACTGCATTGTTAAGCCCACGAGGGCCCTTATAATTGATTCTGATACCTCCAATATTTTGAAGGGAGTCTCAGACCCCTCTTGGGTGAGACATACCTACTCTAGTGAGGGAGGCCCCTTTTCAGCCACTATATCCTGTTTGTGTGTGGATTGGCCTTTTTTCTTTACTTTGGTGTGCTCTATGATTATTAGTTTTCCTTAGGATTTTGTATTGCATCGTGAGTTTTCATTTCTATGGTTAGTGGAGCCCCCGTGACTCCCTTAGTTAGCGTTACCCAACCCATGGTATTTTCTCATTCCATGGGGACGAATACTTTTGTATTTCTGAGTGGTACATCGAATCATGATACTCAACCAATACCTTGGGCCTCAATCATTTTTCTCATGGTATGTCAGACATGTCTTCCCACTTTCCATCCTCTGTCTCGTCATCTTATGTGAATCCTAGTTTTGGGTCTGGGGGCATGATGCCTCCTTATTCTCCCTTTTCATTTGGTGGGAGTCATATCCCTCAACCAACTCTTACAGTAGGAGGTTGGAATCTTCCTTCCTATGGATCTAATCCTAGCTTCACTTTTTCAGGAGCAAGTGCTCAAATGGACGATCATTCTACTTATTACATCCCCTCCATCTATCCTTCTTCCGCTATTTTGGTTCCTAAAAATGTTTTTTCCATAGCGGGCCTTCGTCTGTCCTCTGGTGTTTCATCCGGGGGGAGTCAGTTTTATAGTATGGGCAACCCCCTTCACAAAGTTTCTTCATCTGGGGGCAACATATGCATGTCATGTCGCTTCCTCTTTGCAAGCAACTTTCTCAGTGACGACACACTTACAACCCTTTATGAATCAGTTTGGAGGAGGATATTGTCCTACCAGACAGGGCCATGGTGTTTACCAAAACCCTTCATGGCCCACAATCTCTCAAAATCAATCTTTCCCAGAAACTTGGTCTCAAGTGCCACAACCAACCGCCACCATTCATGCTGGAAACACAAGTCCAGACACTATGAGTCATACTGGAATTATATCACCAACCTTTGCTAGTCACATTGGAGATTGGTCAAGAACCTCTGCAAGTCATGTTGAAGACATGCAACCAACCGTTTCAAGTCATGCCGGGGGCACAAATCTAGTCACTTCCAGTCACACTACACATACATCACCAACCTTTGTTAGTCATGTTGGGGATACATCACCAACCTCTGCTAGTCATGTCGAGGATTCATCACCAACCTCTGTTAGTCATGTTGGGGGTTCATCATCAACCTTTTCTAGTCATGTTGAAGGTTCATCACTAACCTCTACTAGTCATGTTGGGCATTCATCACCAACCTCTGCAAGTCATGTTGGATATCTGCTACTAGCCTCTGCAAGTCATGTTGGAAGCATGTCACCAGCCACTGCAAGTCATGTTGGGGGCATTCATATGATTGAGAAGCCTATACGTATAGGACATAAGCCTAAGTTCCTTTGTAGGCTTTGCAAAGGAGGTCACCTAACTCGTTTGTTCCCTACTACTGCTGTGGTACAAGAAATGTAGTTCTTGTCTGCTAACCCTTCGGGTTCCGAGTCATCTTTGGTTTCCCAACCTTCTAATCCTTCTTTGGTTGATACAGTGGCCGTGTCGATGCAATGTTCGGTCGACACCCCTCTTCTTTTGAGGGGTGATGCATCCTTTGACCATGTTGTCTCGCATCTTGTTCAACCAACAGTCATGCTGATGCAATCTTTAGCCGACACCACTCCTGTTGTGGGGAGTGATGCATCTCTTGACCTTGTTATCTCACATCCTATTCAACCAATGGTTGAAGACGTGTTCGTGCCGATGCAATCTTCAGCCGATCCCACTCTTCTCTTGGAGAGTGACAAGTCTAAGGAAGTGACATTGTTGATGTAATCTTCGGTCAATCCCACTCTTCTTTTGGGGGGTGATGCGTCTTTTGACCATGTCCTTAGAATTTCTAGTCCTATACCTTCTGAACAAGGGAGCATTCCAATCTCTTTGAGTACACTCCCTCCAAATCCTAGGGTGGTTTCCTTTGATTGGAATGATCTTGCACAGCCTCGACTTCCTTCTTATACACCCTTCCAGATTAGGGACATTCTTTGATATATTGTATATAAGGAAACCTTTGCAAGTATTTTATTCTCCTCGACTTGGAAAGATTTTGGTTTTCCCAAGCTTGTGTCAATTATCTATGAGTTGCTGACTTTCGACAGAAGTTCTGCATAGGAGTCTTGGCCTCTCCCATGATATGCTACTTAGAACAACATTCTCGAGTCTTATTTAATCTCTTTTTCGACTCTCTTAAAAAGCGAAAATATTACCGAGTGAACTTGTCTCTTTCACACTCATAAATTGGATTTGAAAGGATGTCTATTTGGTGTAAGTTTAACCCTTTTTTGGACCAAGTAGACTAATTTCGAAAAATGAACACTCTAGTCACTAGCGGCTAGAAGAGTTCTCCTCAGTATTATTTTATACTTTTTCGGGCCTAGGGGACTAAATTTATGAAAAAAAACATTCTTTGGAGTTAAGTTGTAATTGCATCTCATTCTCTTGCTTGCAGTATTGAGCCTATTGTCGGTTCCTGCTTTCGCATTATAAGCCTATTAGCTCATCAATTTGCATCATCAGCCAAGCAGAGCCTTGTTTATATCCTTTCCAGCTTGACACCATGTACCCTACGAGGAAACATTCCCCCGAGTGTCCATATCTTGCATGCACCTCCTTGCATTGAGCATAGGTATGTTCCAATGTTGGAGCTAGTTGCTTACTCATGACACTCGTTTCCTCCTCTGTATCATAACATTCATTTGTCTATGAAAAAACAAAAAAAGACGGGCGGGAAAATAATATTATCTCATGTTGGCAGTAGTCATGTCGCCTTTGAACAAACCACAAAATTTTGAGTCCACTTGTCATCCAAAGTTTTGGTTTAGCATGACCTTAGGAATCTGAGCTCGTTACTTAGAGTTTACTCCTTCGATTGTTTGATCTTTCAGTCCCTATGGAGAGTTTGATTGGTGTTTCCTGCATCACAAAGTTTCATCATTGAGTTTATGTTGCCAGAGTCTTCCATATGTCTCATGCTCTTGTTCAAAGGATGTCTATCATCTTGCGTCGTCCATTTCTCAGAACTCTTGACATTGCATGTCGGCCATATCCTCAGTGTGTCTCAGATTTACATGAAGTTGTAGTCCTATCCTGCACCCTGGTCCTACTTTCATTATGGGTAGGTAACCTTGAACCCAACAGTCGACATATCCTCATTGGTCGCTGACTAGGGGGTTTCCCTTGTGTTCAACAGAAAAAAATATATTCACACATTGGGATTCGTGCAGTGTCTTGGATGCTATTAGTCTTATTGGAGGTTTTCTCATCTTTGTTGTCAATTTTCCTTATTGGATGCTATTTAGAGAGTCTTTTTCGTGCACTGCTTGCATTTGGTGCATGTAAAAGACGCACAGGGTCATTGGTTCGTGAACATGTTCTTCGTCCGAGTTCCTCCAATTCATCAAGCTATTGCTTTGTACCTCATGTTGACTAATGAGAGATTCCTTAATGCTCTCCTTTCAGCGAGTCTCCTTCCATCGACTTCAACCAATCTATTCTAGAAATGAGACCTAGAGTCCTATGAGTACCTAGAGGCTTGCAGTCATCAGTGGAAGGTTCTCTCACCATTGACAATTGGGAATAAATAAATGTCTCTTGATCAATGGACTCTTCAAGTGTTCAACCTCAATTCCTTTATTCACACTTGTAAGAATGTACTCAGTGCCTTGATATCTACTTTCATCATCGGTAGGATGTCTCACGATTGTTAACGATATACCTTAACGACCGGTAATCAAACAAAGTCTCATCGTGTTCAACCTCAACTCCCTTATTCACATGATGTAGACTTGCACCTTTGGAAGATCGTGTAGAAGACTTGACGACATCAGGTCATAGTTGCAACTTTCCTGAGCTGTTGCTATCATTCATTGGACTAGTACCTATATGACTTCAGTGATCATAGAAGATCTGATTGTACTTCATTGTATACGTATATCTTCATACTGATTTGGATATTGGTTTTCATTGGGCCTTGTTTGTGACTATGATAGCCTATGGCATGTATCTACCCTTGTATTTCCTATTCGTGGCCATGAACAATTGTTTGGTATATTTCCACATGGATCTACAATGCAATTCAAATTGGCAACCATATACATAAAGTCATTGTGCATTGTAATATTCTTATGAGTAACTAGTTCATCCAGCCAGGTCTCCATTACTCCACGTCTGGGAATTATAATGTATTTCGACCATCGTATTTACTCCTCTGACCTCACACATCAAGGGGCATATGTTATAGCAAGATTTTCCTCACCCCATGAAACTTGATCAGAAGGCCTTTTCCATTTCCCTATGTAGACTTGAAGTCCCCTTTTTGCAATTCCTAGAGCTAAAAAACATATTTTTCCACATATACGTGCCCTAACAGCTATACAACATGTGTATACGTAGGTTGCACCATTACAGCCTGCGTACATAGGCTTTTGTGCCCCAAATTAAAAAAATGGTGTTGGGTTTCCATGTCACGTCACAAGATCCATGATCCTTGACCTTCCATATACTGAAAACGTTCTGATTCGACCCTTTAGTTCCATTTGAAGGCTATAAATGGGCCATATCCAAGCTGTGGAAGAGGGATAAGAATTCAACTTTGAGAGCAAAGTTACTAGAGAAATTATTCACTTCATATTGAGTCTGCATCTCTTTGTCCTTTTAAGTCTGAACACATTGTTCAGCCCCCAATCTCTTCCCTATTTGATGAAGAACATCATTGTCTCTCTTATTTGAGCTTGTCGTTGGTGGAGGATTGAAGTGGTGGAGGCCCAGTTGGAAGGGACTTAGTTTCTCGGTTCTGAATGTGTCGACACATAAGTTTGTCATTCATACACTTCTGTTGATTACATTTTAATATAAATACTCTTTTCTTGTCCAATTAATGTCTTGCAAATATTTGAATTATTATTACATGGGTGTATTTGTTATGAATATTGATGGATTATGCTATTATATGTGTTAAATTTATATACTATCACCATATGATTGCGTATCTTGGTTATTGAGGACAAGTTGCAGGTGTATAGCTTTGAGTCAAGTGCTTAACGACGGACTTCATCGAACATATGGACGAGGTAGGCTCTTTATCTTGTCTTGTTAGCATATTTGCTTATATAGCATACTTGAGATTATAGTTGATTTCTGTAGTCATTTCCATCTATTGTGGTTTACCCCATGCCATAGAGTGATTTTCCTCGTAATAGGTATGTCTTTTAAATACAAAGTAAATTTCTTGAAAGTAAGATTTGTGTTTGTCCTTCAAAGAGGACTAAGATGGGGGCTCCCACGGACCATAAAATGAAAAGTCCTGGAAGACAAAAGAAGAACAATCAAGTATTAGCCATGGTTTCACAAATCAATTAGAAATGGAAGGCAATGCGACAAACTATTTTAGAGGAATGACAAGAAGTGGAAAAAGGTTTGCACTTGACTCACTGTGATGGGAATTTTTTCTAAACCCTTTACTTGCTCGAAGGTGCCTCTTTTGTATATGTTTGTTGTTGTTGAGGTGGCATAACTACTGCAATAATTTCTTGTTGATCTGGCTCAATAATTTTGATTCAGGATTTTCTTAACCATTCCTCAATATATTCCCTCATGGGGGGCACCGTGATCTCGTGACTTGTCTTTATCTCGAACAATTCATTCTCCATTTCTCTCAAACCCATTCCTGATTGGTGCAACATGTCATCTACCTCATCATTTATGTTGATTTATCTGACTAGCCACCTTTTGACTTCTTCTTCGAAGAACTCTATTATTTCTATGAACTCATTTTCCCAAGCAACCTTCAATACATCAAACATCTAATTCACTTATCATTTCTCTCAATTTTTTTATTCTCTTCAACTAAAATGCACTGATTTGATTCATCATTGTGTTTGAAGGAAGGTTTTTTTCTCTTTTGTGGATATCGCTTAAGCTTTAAATTCTAGTTGAAAATGTACCCACAACATCCTTGTAGAAGTCTTCATCATTCTCTAGGTCCTTCTAAATATATTCTTTAAAATGATTGATTCTTGTTACAAAGTTAATGGTGTTTTGAGCAAGATCCCAAATTTCTTGAATCAAATCTATCATTTTCTGGATCCTGTCTCCAACATATTTTCTTATTGCTTGCAGTAAACTTGATGAACCATTATATTTGTTACTGCTTTCTGGGACATATTCTAAAACAAGGGTTGGTTGAATTGTATTCAAAGGTTTTGGAAATAAAGGTCCTGGAATTAGGGTTTCCTCTAATCATTTTACTCTTTGTTTTAATTCCAAATTTTATTTTTCCATAGTGTTGACAGACTATTTCAGGGCTTCTCAGGTTGCATCGCGGAACTACACAATTTTTTTATGGTGCAACCCCATCAAAATCAATTGTTGATTTCCATCTCTCTGTTGACTTTTTTTATTTTATGCATTAAAATTTTCAATTTACAAACTTTTGGACACTCGATTGTAGGTTGTGTGGCACAAGTTTACAGATTCCTCTTCGAAAATCTCTAGTTCCTAGGTAACTAGGGATTCAATAATTTCTTGAGTTTCCAATAGTCTTTGCTCAAACTAATTGGGTTCTTCGATAATATCATCCACATCCATGGCTTGTGGGATTTCTTGGGTTTTAGGTATGCCTAACCTTGTTGTCTGTGTATTTCTTTTTCATTTTACAGAAGCATATACGATATTAGATTTTTCAAGGTTTTTTATTTGGTGGGTCTTTGTCACCGCCATCATCTGAACTTTCGACCGATGTCTTTCTCATATTGATGCCACTACTCCTAGGATTTGTTCTTACCATGGTACTTTTTTGGGAAACAATTGGTGAATTATGATTTATGTCTGCTACTTCTCCTCCATGTCATTCAAAGCTTGGTCAACTGAAACTTCAGGGAGATCTAAGTTATTTCCACCTCCTTCTCTAAATTTCTCAATTTTGGTAAAGTAAGAAGAATAACCAACTGATTCCATATGTGCAGTGAACATATCATTCCAGTCAAAACCCTCAACAAGTTCAGTTTCTTTTAAGCTAAGTTGGTCAAAATGACCTGGAAGTTCATCCAAGTGGGATATATGGTTTACTTTGATTTCTCCAAATTTTCAAGGCATGGGAATGAATTGCTTCTTTCTCTTTTTGTTGAAAAAGTGAGCCCAAGTATTGTATTTCTCGCAAACTTCCACCATAAAATGCTTGTCTTATACATAGAATGGGAGAAGGAAATGTTTTTCTTCACACCCAAATATCCTGATAATATTGAAATCCTAAAAAGTCTCAAAAAATCCTTTTCTCGTGAGAAAGGTGGTAGCTTTGAGTGATAACCTTGAAGTGTTATGGCAAAAAACTAACTTCTTGAATTCTGAAATGAAACTGTTGTGAACTAGGTCAAAGTTATATTGAGATTTGTTCCTATATAGGGCTGAGTACCAGAAAAATATTTATTTTTCTTTATAATCAATGCTCCTTACCCTCGACAAGTCCTCAAATACATGACAGAAGGCTATGGTGAAAAAGAGGTAGGACATTATATAAAATTTACAAGTCTTTTTCAAATTACTTAACTGGAATGAAACTTCACTAGAAAGAATGTGGCCCCAATCTATGATGGTGTTTTCATGCAAAGCAAAGCGAAGGACATAAATAATATTTCTTGGTATAGATATCGTAGATTCTAGACCAATAATACGAGCAAATAACCAAGAAAATTCCCTGTATGGAATTTTCAAGGAACTTACCTCAATCTTTGAAACACTAGTGTTATTGTTTGGGTCAACCAGATAATTACTAAGAAATTTATCTCCTTTATGTTGTTTGAAGAATTCATTAGTCTCTTCTCCCTTGAATTGCATGGTGGGTGTGGGAAGTCACACCATTCTGGTGAATACCGAAGGAGCGAAAGAAATGGGTTGTTTTCCTTGAAGTTGGATTATTCTCTTCTTCGAATTGAATTTTTCTGCACACCATTGGACAAGTTCTCTGAAATTTGTTACCTCTGGTACACACCCAACAAGGGCTATGCCTGAAGTCCAAATAAGATTCGTCTTTTTCTTAGCCAGAGAGAGAGATTTGTAGTAATTGTATGCTCGCGACCACTGAAACTCTTGATCCTCACGCCCTATTATGTTTAGTGTATCCCCACGATACAATTCTTTTCTCTTACTTAACATTAGTTTCTTTGCTTTTAGCTTTGGAAATAGGTAGCACTGCTATTGATATTTATAGCTCGACATATTGTCTCTTATTTAATTTTACCACAAATGGTCCTGATGGTTTAATCACCATAAATCTTATTTTAAAGTTATAGGCCTGCACTATGAGATTTGAATTTATTACAAGGTTTATAGGATTTTTGCGAATTTAATAACAACATTATGTTCACACAAGTAGTAGCTGATGTGGCAGGGAAAATAAATGCAATGGAACGTCGTGGCAAATGAAAAGTGGTAAGTATGGAGATGCATAATGAAGATTAGAAAGTGCATTATGTAGTACACAAGATTGCGGCTCTGCGGGCATGCGGGTCTGGAAGCATATGAAAACGAAAAAGGTAGAAGTGAAAGTGTCGCGTACCCAAAGTAAGAAAATGGGACAAGTATGGGAGAGGGTGATTTTGCAGGTCACGAAAATAAGAGGTGCATTTTGTAGAACCTGGGATTCCAGGTCTACAAGTATGCGAGTCTGTGGACATGAGAAAAAGGTAGATGGGAGGGCGAGTTGTCTCGCATCCACATTTCAAGAAAACAACTAAGTATGAAATGTAAGAGAGAAAGGTGCATTTTAGAGGATGTGGAGGTAAGAGGTGCGATTTGCGGGTAGTACGAATACAGGTTTGCGAACCTGAGGACACATGGGTCTGAGACATGTTGTATATGCACATCACTGCTCCTGCATTACTTGAAAATGACTAAGTGTTTGGAAAACTTGAAAAGGAGAAAAGAGACTAAGTAAATAGATTAGAAAAGAAAGGAAAAAACAAAAGAAAATTTGTATGGATAGTTAAATGAATCCAAATGTAATCACAAATGTGGATCAACAATTGCCTAAGGCACTTATCAAAAAAGATTTTTTTTGCTTCATTTGGAAGGCTCAACATCTTCTCGAGGTCAAGCGACTACACATAAGTAAAACATAAGTAGTTTCTTGTACTTGACATGTTGATATAACAATGGTAGTTGCATAGATTTATCTTTATTGTTATGGTTATGAAACGTATATGTATGAAGTATGCATATGGCTCGTAAGACAATAATTGTTCATGCAAATTACAATACATACATAAGCTACTAATGCAACATTTGCCCAATTTAATCCACAATGGTAATTGTCATACCATGACCATTCATAATCCAATATATAGATAATATATATATATATATAACTACCACTTAACACATGCACTATATATATATACATCCTGCATTTTTCCCTACCAGGGTATGCATTTTCCTCTATGCCCCGTTTTTATGAAATTTGATAAGGATAATGTGCATAATGTGCATAATTTCATGTTAGTTAGCAGGTATAATTGTGGTGAAACCTGCACAGAGAATCTAGATAGCAACAATTCACACAAATCTTGCAAATTGAGAGAGAGATAGAAGAGATGAGAGAAAAGAATAAAGAATTGTATTAACCAAATGAAAGAATGATAAAAATACACATGATATACTTTGCATGAGTAAAATAATGTTCCATAGTAGTGATCTAGAGAGATGTGAGCACTCACCAACAGATTTTGGAGTGAATTACCACTAGTTAGCTGGCCATGTAGTCATCAATTAACTAGCTAATCACAAGTGGAGTGAGGAGAGAATCTAGCATGCACATGTGTAGCACCTTCCTAATGATGATCCTAAGGTAAGTGCACCCTCATGGTGATGATACCGAGGTGAGCATACAACACTTGGTGATAATACCAAGGTTTCCATGCAAGACTCCACTCCACTAGTCTAACTAAAGTACAACTGAGTAAAGACCGAAGAGGATGTGACACCCTCCTCTAGGGGAGAATATTCTCATCTAGGTGAGAATATCTCTGACCAAGGGTGCCCTAAACATAGACCATTCAACCTAAGAAAAGAAACACTAGATGAGTGTGTAATATCTCCAACAACCCCCCTGAACACTACTAAGGTGAATGGGTCCCGACAACCAAGGCCATGTTAGGTACCCATTGTATAATGCATCTAAGAATGAACACTGAAAATAAACGAAAGAGGGAAAACCTCATGGGAAACCCCCCCCTCAAAGTACAATGCAGAAAAAAAGAATAAGGAAGAAAGTCAGATGCTAAGAAATTGTGTCCTTCACTTCAATATGATCGCACATAAAGTGGAACTTCTACTTAGCAAATGTCTTAGTGAAGATGTCTACAACTTGTTTGGTGGATGTACAGTACTGGAAATTGATGATCCTGTCATGTTCCAGCTCTCTAATGTAATGCATATGGATCTCGATGTGTTTGGTCCACTATTGTTTCACTGGGTCTTTGCAAAACTTGAGAGTACTCTGATTGTCACACCAAATGACAGTCAGATGATGGAACTAGATGTTGAGCTAAGTGAGGAAGCTATGAAGCCAAAGTGACTAAGCAGTGATGTTGACCACTCATCTATACTCAACCTCTACTAACAATAAAGCAATTGTTGTTTGCTTTTTTCTTGACCAACAGATGGGACTGGAACCCAAACTAAGCACGTACTTGGAAGTGGACTTGCTATCTATGTTACTGCCAACCCAATCAAAATCCGTGAAGCCCATGAGATCCAATGCACAACTTGTTGTATAGTGCATCCTATAATTGATGGTGTCATGAACATATCCAAGGATGTGCTTGGTAGCCTTTCAATGTAGCTCATGTGGCTCCTACATGTACCTCTGCCACTACTACATATGAGAGATACAAATGGCTGTGAATGAGATATAGAAGGATCCCCACAAGCTATCAATACAAGGTGTTGTCCACCAATGGTGTACCACCGTCCTCAATATGTACCCCAAACATAAAGGGTGTGGTTGCAGACTTATAGTTAGTCATGTGGAATCTAACCAAGAGATCCTTGTCATATAGTCAGAGACAACTTGATGCCTAAAGCATCCTGAACGACCTCAACACCAAGTAAAAAATGAAGTGGACCCATGTCCATCATAGAAAAATTTCCATGCAAAATGTCTTTGAATGCAACAATTGTTGAGGCTAAACTGTTTGTGATCAGGAGGTCATCAACATATAGAACTAATATCAACAAGGATTCAGAGGCTCTTAACATGTAGACATTTGGATATTATTTACATCTAACAAAATGTTGAGAAAGAAAATAAGCATCCATCTTCGCATACCATGCTCTAGGCACCTGCTTGAGGCTATAGAGTGGATTTTTTCATTCGGCATACTAAAGATGAGTTCTGTATGAACCCCTGAGGCTACTTCATGTAAATATCCTATGAGAGATCCCCACAAAGAAAAAAATTATTCACGTCCATCTGGTGAACTTCCCACCTCCTAGCTGCTCCAATATAAAGGGCCAACTAGATGGAGTCCATTGTTTTTATTAGAGCAAAGTGTTGGGTATGTGTTATATTCTTTGCATGTGTAGTAGTGTTGGAGTGTATGCACCGAGCGCGCAGGGGGGTAAGAGGGGGGCGGAGCCCCCCGCGCGGGGGTTCAGGGGCAGTGCCCTCAATTTTTTTTTTTCTAGATTGGGAACACATTTTTCGGGACCGCATTATATTTAGGTGGGTTTTTGGCACATGGTTTCTTGGCCGATGGTTTTCTATTTCCGGTTAAGGAATTAGGGTTTTGGACTAATCCAGGTCATTGGGTTAGGGTTTTGGATGCCACTGGCTCCTATATGTATTTTGTATTGTAAACATTGTAACACAATGAATGAATATAGAATATGTTGGTTTTCCCGGTTTGGGTTTCCAGGGGAAAAATATCTGTGTAATGTTTGTATTTGCCATTGTATCTTTTTTGTTCTTTTCTGAATATATGTTTACAGTAGATATTGTACAAGGTTATAATTTACATTTGGTATCAGATCTTTATTGGCTTCAGGGGGACGCTTTTGTGGTCAAGGGTTTGTCTCGGGACTGTGATAAGCCTTGTTACAGTGGGAGATCTGCGGTATTGTTTTTCAGGTGAAAAGGAATGGCAAGCAATTTGAAGATGGAGACCGAGAAGTTTAATGGGAAAAGTTTTGAGCTGTGGAAGCTCAAGATGGAAGATCTGTTGGTGGATAAAGATCAGTGGATCACGGTAGATCCAAGTACTGCACCTACAGGAACTTCTGCAGATGACTGGAAAAAGTTGGATCAGAAGGCAAAGAGCACAATTCGACTGTGTCTCTCTGATTCAGTATTACTGAATGTGTCAAAGGAAGCTACAACCAAGGATTTATTGGAAAAGTTGGGGAAGTTGTATCAGTCTAAGTCCCTGGTAAATAAATTATTCTTGAGAAAGAAGCTGTATAACCCGAGGATGAGAGATGGAGACTCGATGGTAGAGCATTTGAATGCCTTCAATACTGTGGTAAGTCAGTTAGTATTTGTTGAGATTAAAATTTCAGATGAAGATAAATGTATCAATTTGTTGTGTTCTTTACCAGACTCGTGGGATAGTCTAGTTGTGCTCATAGGTAATAATACAACTTCCTTGAAGTTTGAAGAAGTGGTCTCATCCTTGTTGTCAGAGGAGATGAGATGGAAGAATATGGAAGGACATAGCACAGACGCATTATTTGCAAGAGGACGTTGCCAGGAAATAAATAGATCTTATTTCTCAAGTGGGAGATCTAAGTCCAAGGGTAGATATAAATCTCCCAGAAAGTTTGTAAGGGTATGTTCAAGATGTGGAAAAGAAGGGCACTATAAGAAGCAGTGTAGATCCAAAGTTGAGAAAAAGAAGGGATTTGAAGAATCTTCTTCTATAGAATAAAAGACCTCTAAGGAAGGAGGGGATGTGTACTTGGCCTCTTCAAGCACACATGCGGATCATGAGGCATGGTTGATTGACTTTGGTGCATCCTTTCATATGACTCCCCACAGGGAGTGGTTCTACGAATATGAAAGGTATGATGGAGGTAATGATTCGACAACCAGAATCATAGGAAGAGGAAGGGTCAAGTTGAGGCTCATAGATGGAAGGATTAGAACATTGCCTGGTGTTCTGCACATCCCAAGTATGGCCAGAAATTTGATTTCTGTAAGCAAAATGGAAGATGAAGGGGTAAAAACAATATTTGAAAAGGGAACTTGCAGGATGGTTCGAGGAGCAATGGTGTTGATGAAGG
>SNQJ01S0017621.1:59906-100369 GCA_010110895.2 Picea sitchensis | reverse complement strand
AAAAAATCAGAGTGCAACACGTGAAATGTTGAATATGAGTTTTTGAAGAATCATATAGGTATTTTTAAAGGAATTGAATTATGTCTACATGATCTCTAGTTTTAAAACATAATTTATGCACAATTGCACCAATAAACTAGTTTTCACGTGCTACACTCTGATTTTATTTTTTAATATATATATATATGAAGATAAATCAATTTGATATGAGAGAAGGTGAAGGATTTTTGTTACTCACTATCTCCATTTATGATTATTGTAGCAGATTGTGGACAAATTCTTCTTCGTTTAAAGGCTTTTGATATAACCTTAATCTATCTCCATTTACCAAAAAAGAAATCCCCTCTTCATCAATAGTCTTGATATTAACTGATCCATTATAAAAAATTGTGTCTATGTCATATGGTCCTAACGAGCGAGTACTGAGCTTTCCTTTAAAAAAAATAAATTTGGAACAAAAAAAAATATCCCAGACACGTCATTTGAATTTCTTCTTTCTGATTAACTTGTCATTCCATTTCATTCTTTGTTGATGAATGATGGTGGTGTGTTGAATTGCATCCTATCGTATCTCTTCCAATTCATTGAGTTGTGTTATCCTATGTTCCTGAGCATCTGAAAGATCCATTCCTAGCTTGGCTACTATCTTGAAAGTTTTTATTTCGAACTCTATAGGGATCATAACTTGTTTACCATATACTAGCTCATATGGTGTATGCCTGATTTTATTCCTCCATGCAATCTGATATGCCCAAAGTGTCTTTGAAATCCAATCTACCCAATCTCATTGGTGCAACTGAACTATTTTGGTTAAGATGGCTTCGAGAACTTTGTTTGTGGATTCTACCTACCCATTGGCTTGTGGATGGTATGGAGAAGACTTATGGTGCTTGATATTGTATTTCTCTATAATGGTATTGAAAAGTTTTGATGTAAACTGAGTGCCTTGATATGTGAAAATTTCTCTTCGAACACCAAAATGAGTAAATATATCTAGAAATAAAAAAATCTAGAACAACTTGTTCAATGATGCAGGAGCATCACTTCACCCCAACAACCCGCCAGCCAACCCGCACAATCAACACGCATTCAATGAAGGGAGAGGCGTCAACCCTCTCATTTTTCAAAATAAAAAATGTAATTGAATGATTGTAAGGCTGGTAGAGCCAAGCCATGCTTTTGCGCAGGTTGTAGTTAGAGTCGCCTTTAATGGTTGACAGGATATGATACCACTTGATACATCCCCCCTCCCCTTCGGGGTTCTGCGACCTCCCGGTCACTGGATCATTCCCAATTCCTGAGCCGAAATGGCTCTTCAGGCTCATGCTGGAACCCCTTGAACAAATCCACAGGTCCCTTTATTGAAAACCCACCGTGTGCAAACTTAAGCACCAAGCGTGAGATTTTCCGTCACTGTGGCCACGAGCCTTACTCAAAAGGCACTTCAGAATTCATGTTTAGCGATTCCTGTTGCTAAGTCCCTTGACTCCTTCAGTTCCCAAAACTCAAAATAGGGCTAAGGTTTTCGGCTCCTCCTTTAGGTGTTCTCCATGTGACCCTGTCCTATGACCTAGGGCCAATCCTTTAGGCATGTCACATATGGAACATAAGCTCAAGGAGGTAAGAATGATAATGGAACAACTTGCATTTCTAATGCAGCAGAATGCTAAGGTGCATTGGGTGTATGAATGGCCCATAAAGAAAAGGGTGAAGTGGGCAACCAAGGAATTGTTAGCCAGAGGACATCAGAGATTGTTGAGGAAGTGGCTGAGGTATGTAGAAATCCTCAGAGCAATAGAGGAAGTGATTCATATTTGTGAGCCAGAGAGTGGAAGACACCTCAACAATGAGGAGGTGAGATCAGAGAATCTCATAGACTGCCAAGTGAGAAACGAAGAAAGTTCAGATTTTTAGTTGGGTAAGGGATGTGAGATGAGACTATGTGAGGGTCTCATGAACTCATAGATGAATTCAGATCAGTGAGGAGTGCTGATGGAGATGGGATCGGTTGATCTCATAGATTGCCAGGTGGGCAGGGCATAATTCCCAATTTGCGAGGAGGGCAAGGGAGAAAAGACGAACTCTGTTGAGAGTTCATATCAACAAGGAGCGTTGATAGGTAGATATTCATATGGGTTGGCAGGCCATATGAATGAAGATGACAACAAGTTAAAAAATTTCATCATCTAGGAGAAGGATCAAAGGAATCTTCTGATTATTGGGAGAATAGAGGTATTCCTACCACATATCCCAGTTGAGGCTAGCGTGTGTGTTGTCGATGCTGCAATAGAAGAAGGTCAACCAACTATGACTGTCAAGGAGAAAGAAGAGATGGAGCAGACATCAGAATCTGCTCCAACAGAGGAGGAGCACGCAGATAAGTTGCTCACTCTGTGGGAGATGGAATTGAGGATGTTGGAGGATTGGTTGGAAAATCCAGAACTAGTAGATGACTGGCATGAGAAGACAGTCGTGAATATTTCAAGAGAAGAGCATTTAGAGGAATTGCTCAAAAATTTCAGCCATGGAGCTGAACAAGAAATAACTGCAGCGCCGAAGTCTGCAACAGAAGATGAAGCAGAATCCCAGTCTAGGGAGAAGCTGCAGGAGGCTGGAGATATGCCAGCAGGAGAGCTGATAGTCGATCTGTCAGAAGGATAAGCTGAATGACAACTCAGTGAGGAGACTGCATAGATGGAGTCTGCAGCAGAGTGGAAAGTCAAGGCCACAAGGAACGAAGAAGACAACATGGGATATCATATTGATCTGACCATGGATCTGTGTGAAGGGAACATGCAGCAAATCGGGTTACATGAAGAGGAGAGCCAACCATTTAAGCAACTGGATGAAGAAATTGAGAAGATAAGAAAGCTGATTTTGAGGTCAATAATGGAAACTACCAGCAACGAGAAGCTGAGTAGAGGAAGATCTGCAAGAATAACAGAGATGCAGCAGTAGCAGCAACAAAGTAGCAGAGCAGATGGACAGCTCCAAATAACAATTTGGGATCCAGGTGGATTTCAACAGAGCTTGGAAGCTCATGAGCAGGAGCTCATGAATTTTTTGCAACAGTGGAGTATGATGCAGGAGCATTGCTTCACCCCAGCAACGCGCCAGTCAACCCACACAATCAACGCACATTCAATGAAGGGAGAGGCATCAACCCTCTCATTTTTCAAAATGAAAAATGTAAGTGAATGATTGTAAGGCTAGTAGAGCCAAGCCATGCTTTTGCGCAGGCTGTAGTTAGAGTCGCTTTTAATGGTTGACAGGCTGAGATCTAGATCCGATTTGGACTAGACAACCATTTAATGTAATTGATTGAAATTAATGAGAGTTGGTGAGATGGAGGGAAAAGCTCGAGGAGCCCCTCTTTGTATTAGATATTTTTGTATCTAGATTCAGTTAGTTAAGGGAGGGAGTTTAAAATATTAGGAGAGGAAAAAAAAAGGGAGAGCCGAGACTCTGTACAGTCCGAGCTCGAACACATTGTAATCTGACATTTCTGTTAATGAGAAAAGAGCAGTTGTTCATGCATATGATTCTTTGTGTGTTTATGTGATTGAATGAATGCTATGTATGTGTTCATTTATGTTGTAGATGTCTAGTTCTCATCTGCAAGGATAGATAGAATTTGTTGTCCATTGGGTTCTTTGATTTCAGTCTAGGTTCTTTAGTGACTTCAGGCAAAGGGTTGCAAGACAGAGTACTAAGGACTCTCTAACCAGTGCAACAAGTGCACATCTGAGTTTCTTGTGGAATTCAGATAGAGAACGTGCCAGGAGGGTGCACCAGAGGAAGTCATAGATTTGTGAAGAAGCCTTAGAGTTACTGAATACTCTGGAGGTGAAAATTGTGCAGAGGAAGGCATAGAGAGGAAATAGAATCACTGAAGGTTATGTGAAGCTCTGCCAAGAGGGCATCGAGCATGTGCATAGATTACACAGAAGGAACTCTATTTCGAGTTCAGAGAGGAGAGGTGTCGAGGAGAGACACTTACAGGGTTGCTGAACACTCTGTAGGCTCTGCAAGGTGTTCATCGAGCAGAAGAACGTCAGGAGGGTGTGGAACATTTATTTTCAAGAAATACTTCGGAACTGAGTTATTTGAAATCTCCACAGCACAAGGAGTGTGCGAGTGTGAACTTGTTTCAAAGTTCTTAAGCTCAGGAGGAACAATGAATTTGCACATAAAGTTTCAACATAAAGGAACAACAGGCCATGACACTTCGAGGTCCATATTCTAGACAAGCTCAAGAAGGGTAGCACCGTTGTGTGAAAGAACCCTGCAAGGAGTGTAGAGGTCGAGAAACCCTTTGGAGGTTTTCAAGGCGAACAAAGCTCAGGAGGGATAGAATTTTTTTGAACGTAGGCGAGACTCAAGTCATCGGGCTCGCAAGAGTGAAGAAACCAAAGGCTAAAGCCTTTGAAACTTCAGAAATCTTCCAAGTCTGGAAGAAAGTGAAAAAAATCTTGGGAGGAGAATAGTTGCCATCAGATCAACACAAGAAGTGGAGATATGAACCGTCAAATACTACATCCAGACAACAAGAGAATAGCGCGCAGGAGATCAAATATGAATCGTTAGATCAAGCGCTGAGGACCGATATCCGTTGGATCCGAGAGAGGAGTGCGCAGGAGATCAGATTTGAACCATCAGATCGAGCGCCAAGGACCGATAGCCATCAGATTCGAGAGAAGGAGCATGATATTTAACTCTCGTATAAGCAGAGGAGAGAGGACTCATCAAAGTATCGAAAGCATCGAGACCATCCATCAGAGAGGACATATGGTAGAGATCCACACAAAATCAAGAATCGGGGAATGGAAGAACAGAGGAGACTGCACTCCATACCCGCGATACGCGAAATCCCAAAATCGTGAGGAGGACCATACAACCATCCATTTTGGAGGACACGTGGAAAAGATCCGAAATCCATCGGGGTTTCAAAAGTTAGGCGCATAAGGGTGGCGAAGATCGAGGATTCACGATCGCTGAAATAGATAAATCATTCCAACTGTCGGATCTGGGGTGACAGGTGTCGGAGATCTACACTCATCGGAGATTTTGGCACAGGGAAATTAGAGGGGAAGACTTCCCCAAAATCGCGAAAGGAGATTTCCCGAAAGAAGTTAGGATCGTCCATTCAGCTGACGCATGGTAGAGGTCCACATAAGTCGGAGGTTTAGAAGGGGAAGAGACGACATCATCATGGTCGTCCATCGGAAAGGACGTGTGGTGAGATTTTAGCATTTCGTTGACTCGCTACTGAAGAAAGTCAACGGAGGGAGCTGCGAGAACTCGCGATAGGAGAAATCATGATTTGATCGTAACCGTTGATCAAGGGGAGATCTGGACTGTTGGTTTACGGGAGAATAGGAGCCGTCAGATCACAAAGGAGGGAGACCGTTGATCTGGACGGGGGATTTCAGATTTCGGGTTTCGGGGATCGAGGAACCAGGATTCCTTTTAACAGAAATCCTGAAACGCAAAACCTGGTAGCACCTTTTGATGTTAGCGTGTGGCCACAGGAAAGGGTCACGTGGACGAAGGCCAAAGAAGGAGCCAAAGACCAGACCGTTAGCCCTTTTAGGTTTTCAGGATTTAGAGGAACGAAGCACTTGATATTGGGATCCCCAGTATCACGAAATGCGACGTGCCTAAAGGATTGGCCCTAGGTCATAGGACAGGGTCACATGGAGAAAACCTAAAGGAGGAGCCAAAAACCTTAGCCCTATTTCAGGTTTTGGGAACTGAAGGAGTCAAGGGACTTAGCAACAAGAATCACGAAACGTGAATTCTGAAGCACCTTTTGAGTAAGGCCCGTGGTCACAACAACGGAAAAGCTCGCGCTTGGTGCTTAAGTTTGCACACGACGGGTTTTCAATAAAGGGACTTGTGGATTTGTTCAAGGGGTTCTGGAAGGAGCCCGAAGAGCCATTTCAGTTCAGGAATTGGGAACGATCCAGTGATCGAGAGGTCGCAGAACCCCGAACTGGAGGGGGTCTGCATCATTCAATAGCATGAAGAAGAGGTGTAGCTTCTACCCATTTAGTAACATAGTCAGTACATACTATAATATACCTCTTTTTCCTTGACATTGGAGTGACAGGTCTTACTAAGTCTAGAGCCCATTTTTCAAAAGGCTCTATGAGTAAGGTATTAGAGGCATTTCATCTGCTTGCATTGGTTTCCCCATCCGCTGACAACTATCACAAATTTTGATGTACTTTTTGGCATCTCTAAAAAGAGTAGGAAAATAATACCCCAGATGAAGGACTTTGTATGTTGTTCTTTTGTCAACAAAGTGACCTCCACATGGGTCATCATGGCATGCCTTTAATATGTCAAACACTTCATCCTCTTGCACACACCTCTGAATAATTAGATCAGGCCCAGTACAAAAAAGTTCTCCACCAATCCAAGAATATGTGGCACTAAGTTTGATAATCTTCTACTTCTCCTTTGGTGAGAGGTGTTGAGGTAACTTTCCCATAGCCAAACAATTAGAGATATCTGCAAACCAAGGAGATTTAGTAGATATTCCAAATAGATGATCGTCAGGAAAATTATTATTTACATGAACTAATTCACCTTCATTATGAATTATGGAAAGAAAATTTGGAAGTACATTTTCTATTCACGGTATGTCTAATATAGTGATATTAAATTCTTGTAATAGAAGAACCCACATAGTAATTCTGCCATTAGTAATTGGTTTGTTCATAAGATATCTGATGGAAGAATGGCCAGTGTGAATAAATATCTCATAACCAATGATGTAGTGCCTACATTTATTGATGGCATACACTACTGCAATAAATCATTTTTCTGTAACTGTGTAATTCAATTTAGGGGGTGTCATGTTTTTACTAACAAAATAAATGACATACAAAATCTGATTTTCTTTTTTTTCTAGCACTGCTCCTAAAGCTATATTCGAAGCATCCCTGGATATGTGAAAGGGGAGAGACCAATTTGGCCCTCTTAAAACATGAGCTACATAAAGTTTTTCTTTCAATGTTTCAAAATCAGTTTGGCAAGGAATATTCCAAAGAATTCACTATATTTAGTGACCAGTGTAAATAATGGAGATGCTATTTTTGTGAAATTTTCAATAAATCACCTATAATAGCTAGCATGTCCCAAGAAACTCGTGACATACTTTTGGGTCTTTGGCATTGGAAATTTAGAAATGAAATCCACTTGTATTGAATCCACTTTTATTCCTGCAGATGATATACAATGACCCAAAACAATTCCTCCAGTAAGAAATATATGGCATTTTTCATAAATTAATGAAAGCTTACTTTCTTGACATCTGATCAATTTTTTTTCGAGATTTCCTAATGCTTCCTCAAAAGTATTTCCATAAACAATGAAATCATCCATATATATTTCTACACAATCATGGATCAGGTCATAAAAGATACCTAGAACAACATGTTGAAAAGTAGCAGAAGCATTGCATAACCCAAAAGGTAGTACTATATAAGTGTATGTCCCCCATGAGCATGTGAATGTGGTTTTATATTGGTCTTCTGAAACAATTTGAATTTGATTATAATTGCTAAACCTATCAAAAAAACAAATATATGTTTTTCCTGCTAAGGTATCTAAAAATTAATATATAAATGGTAGGGGAAAATGTGCTAGGTATGTGTTATATTCTTTGCATGACTAGACCTAGTGTTCGTGTTGCGTCAGGCACATGGGGGGGTCACAAGGGGGAGAAGCCCCGTTTTCTAGGGGGTTCGTTGGGGGGTGGATCCCCCTTATCTGAGGGGTTTGTAGGGGGGCGGGGGAAACACCTCCGAAATGTTCTTTTTTTGGCATTTTTTACGTCCGTTTTTAGTGGTTTTTCGACACATGGTTTTTTTGTTGATGATTTTCTAATTTTGGTTAAAGAATTATGGTTGTTGACTAATCCAGGTCAATAGATTAGGGGTTTTGGATGTCACGAGATCATCTATATATATTTTATCATAAACAATGAAGATAAGATGAATATAATATTAGAGGTGCGAATTTAAACAGGTTGTTGGTTTTCCCGGTTTCAGTTTCTAGGGTAAAATCTCTGTGTAATGTGTGTATGTGTGTGTGCCATTTTATCTTTTTTTGTTTTTATTAAGAATCTATTTGCAATAATTTATTGTACAAGGATAAATTCGACATTTGGTATCTTAGTTTTTATTGGCTTCAGGGGGACACTTTTGTGGATAAAGGTTTGGATTGGGTCTATGATAAACCTTGTCACAATGGGAGATCTATGGTATTGATTCTTCGGGTGAAAATAAATGGTGAGAAGTTCGAAAATAGAGATCGATAAATTTAATGGGAAACTTTTTGAGCTATGGAAGTCCAATATGGAAGATCTATTGGTGGGAAAACATTAATGTATCATTGTGGATCTACGTACTGGACCTATAGGAACGTCAACAAAAGATTGGGAAAAGTTGGATCAAAAGGCAAAGAGCACAATCCGATTGTGTCTCTCATATTCATTATTATTGAACGTGTCAGGGGAATCTACAACCAAGGAATAATGGAATAAGTTAGGGGCTTTGTATCAATCTAATTCGTTGGTAAACAAACTTTTCCCGTGAAAGATGATGTACAACTTGAGGATGAAAAATGGAGACTCAGTGACAGAGCATATGAATGCCTTCAATACAACGGTAAGTGAACTAATATTTGTTGATATTGAGATTTCTGATGAAGATAAGTGTACCAATTTATTGTGCTCTTTACGAGACTTGTGGGATGGTATCGTTGTGGCCATAGGTAGTAGTACAACCACTTTAATTTTTTATGATGTGGTCTCATCCTTGTTGTCAGAGGAGATGAGATGGAAAAACATGGAAGGATAGAGCATTTATGCCTTATTTGCAAGAGGACACTCCTAGGAAAGAAATATATATAATTCCTCAAGCGGGAGATATAAATCTAAGGGAAGATCTAAATCTCCCAGAAAATTTGTAAAAGTATGTCGGAGTGGTGGAAAAGAAGGGCACTACAAGAAGCATTTTAGATCCAAAAGTGTTGAGAGAGGGAAGGGATCTGATGATGCCATTATACAGAAGCAAAAACCTCCATAGAAGAAGGAGGAGATGTGTACTTGACATCTTTAATCACACATGCAAATTATGAGGCATGGTTATTTGACTCATGTGCATCCTTTCATATGACTCTTCAGAGGGAGTGGTTTTGCGAATATGAAAGGTATGATGGAGGTGATGTTTTCCTAGGTGATGAATCAACAACCAAAATAACAGAATGAGGAAAAGTCAAGTTGAAGCTCATGGATGAATGGATTAGAACACTCCTTAGTGTTCTGCACATCCCAGGATTGGCCAAAAATTTGATTTATGTAAGAAAAATGGACGATGTAGGGGTAAAAACAATGTTTGAGAGAGAAACCTGTGAGATGGTTCGAGGAGCAATGGTTTTGCTGAAGGGAGTTTGAATTAGAACTCTGTATAAAATCTAGGGAAGCACTATTACTGATGGGTACAATAGTTCCATTATTCCTGATATTGGAGCTGAAGAAGAAAAAACTCCTATAGTCTCTGGAGAAAAAACTATGTTGTGGCATCAAAGACTGGGGCATATCGAAGAGAAGAGCCTTCGAGTACTACACGGTAAAGGTATGGTTGAAGGCATGTCTAATTTCTCTCTATATTTTTATCTTTATGAACATTGTGTATACGGGAAGCATAATTGGGGAAGATTCCCCTCTGGTGCACAAGGGAAAACATAATTTTACAGTTGGTGCAAAGTGATTTATTTGGACCTATGTCGGTTCCATCATTGGGAAAATATGTGTACTATGTCTCATTTACAGATTAATTATGACTTCTCAAGAAATACTTGGATTTATTTCCTCAAGAAGAAATCTGAAGTCTTTGACAAATTCAAAAAGTTTAAGGCTCTTGTGGAGAATAAGACAGAGAAGAGAATTAAGGTGTTGAGGACAGATAATGGTGGAGGAAAATGAATTCAAATAATTTTGTAAGAAGTGTGGTATAGAAAGGAATAATACTACTCCATATACACCTCCACAAAATGTATTTGTAGAAAGGATGAACAAGACGTTGATGGAAAAAGAAAGGTGCATGCTTAATGGTGCAGGGTCAGGACAAGAATTATGGGAAGAGGTAGTGAGTATTACATGTTACCTAGTCAATTGATCACCCTCATTAGAACTACATGACACGACTCCACGTGAGGTATGGACTGGTAAGAATCCCTCTCTCACACTTCTCAGGGTATTTGGATGCGATGCCTATGTTCACATCCCAAAGGAAAACATGAGTAAGCTAGATAAAAAGGTTGAAAAGTGTATCTTGATTGGGTATAAAGATGATTTGAAAGGTTATAAGATTTGGAACCCATAAAATAAAAAGGTAGTGTATATCCAAGATGTGGTATTTAGAGAAATCAAAGATGTTGTCAAAGAGGAATTCCTACCAAGGGAAGAAGAGCCAAAGAAAATAGAGTTTGAATTGAAGAATAATGAATCAGACTCTACACAAGAACATGAATCAAAGGAAGAAGAGCCTCATACTCTAGTATTGAGGAGATCGGCTCTGGAAAGAAGGAAACCAAAAATGTATACTCCATTTGATTTCCATTCAAATTTTTCTTTGTCTATTATTGATGATGATCCTAGAACTGTTAGGGAGGCAGTGGATTCAGAGGATGGAAAACTCTGAAAAAATACCATGGTGGAAGAAATTGTAGCACTGGACAAGAATGAGGCTTGCAATCTTGCGAAGTTTCCTACTAGAAGAAAGTTTAATGGAAGCAAATGGGTGTTTTAAGAAGAAGTTTAATAGAGAAGGAAATGTGGAGAAATACAAATCTCGGTTAGTAGCGAAAGGTTATTCCAAGGTAGAGGGAATTGACTTTAGTGAAATTTTTTCTCATGTTGCCAAGTTATCTTCTATTATATTTATTTTATTTGTTGTTGTTGCATTTGATTTTGAAGCAGAATAGATGGATGTGAAGACAACATTCCTACATGGGGATTTGGAAGAAGAAATATACATGAAGCAGACAAAAGGTTTTGCTGTGAAGAGAAAGAAAGAGCTGGTATGCAAGATGAAAAATTCCATGTATGGGTTAAAGCAACCACCAAAGATGTTGTATAAAAAAATTGATACTTATATGTTGGGACTTGGCTCCAAATGGAGAAAAGTGGATCACTTTGTGTATTTCAAATTAATCGATGATCATCTTATTTACTTTGTTTTGTATCGACATGATATGTTTCTAATAGAAAGGAGATTATCCATGATGTGAAAACTGAATTGTCCTCTAAGTTTGACATGGAGGATCTTGTTGCTGCAAATTTCATTTTGGGCATGGAAATTAAAAGAGATCGGGAAAACAAGAAATATGGTTAAATCAGAGGAAATATGTCGAGACAATTGTTGAAATATTGTAACTTCCAAGAATATTCTACCTAAAAGGGAGTGTTGAATAATATTATTATATTATATTTATTAATTAGGCCCTATTGTGCCTTGACAATTAAATGTAAATTAACAGGAAAAGAGACCGGTCGGCCCAGACCTAATTTTAGGCTGGCCAAACCACTATTTATAAGGGAGGCCAATGCCTCATTTGTTCACTCACTCATAAGCTCTGCAACAAGAGGAAAAAGTGTGCAAGTCTTGGAGGAGTAGCTATTGTAACCAGGGGTGACATCAATGAGGGTTTTTGTCTATCTCTTGGTATATCTTGGTTAAGTGGTGCACTACTCTTTCCCAGTGAAGGAGTAGAGGAAGATCTTCTACTTTGTTTTTGGTCTATCTATATAGAGGAAGTTTTTTCTTGGTTTAAGATGTGCGTCTCTATTGTTTATGTGATGGCCTCTCTTTCAATTAGCTTATTTATATATCTAATGTGATAAATGATTGTAATAATAAAGAAGAACCGTAATTGCTAGTTGTATAAGTAAAACTTCAACATGGTATCAGAGCATGCCTAAAAGAGACCAACTCACAGTTTATAAGAAGTGGCTAGCTTATGCGCACCCTCTCCAAGATTCAGTCTCAGTATTGCAGCTGCTGCAAAATTAAGGTTTCTACATAAACCCTAAGTATGATGTTTTCCTTGTTTGAGGAGGATGTTGGAGAAAGTAACCACACCTAGGAACTCGCCCTAGGAGGGCGCATCTAGTCCCTAGATCATAATTCTCAAATTTGAAGTTTGAGAAATTAGGGTTTCCTCATAAAACCCTAAGTTGCAGTTGCAGTTGCAGTATCAGTTTTACCGGTCGCAGTTGCAGTTGCAGTTGCAATATCAATTGCAGTATCATTTGCAGTTGTAGTATCAGTTGCAGTTGCAGTGCCATTTCCTTCATGCCAGTTGCAACACTAGTTGTAGTGCTAGCACTAGTTGCAATGAAAGTTTTTTTTAAGTGTTGGGACTGATTTTTTTTGTCCTAGTGCGCCTTACCCTAGAAAATATCCATCCAACTTTAAGTTACAAGTTGAAGCACCTTTGAATTTTTAAAGGTTCGTTATTTCTTTCCATTGCTATTGGATGGTGCCATTACTTGCCAATGTTGTCAAAGGTATGTACTTACATATGTTTAAAATGTATCATTATTTTAAAGGGTATTTGCAGGAGAATTTATCTTTTGTCTAAACAACAATCGTAGATCCAGAGGGATCTCAGATCCAACACATTCAGAGGAACTATGCGCCCCAGGTTTGATTACTTTGATATGCCTCTACTTGTTATGGMATTATTGTAATCTTATGAATATCCAGGTTGCATTTTGATCTATTGMAGTTATCATACTAACCATTGGTCAAAATTGAAGTCAAAGTATTAGATTGATTAAAGTTGAGATTATAGAGTTTATTCCCTAACTCAAATTTCTATCAAGATAACATATTGTCTTAGTATAGAGGACAGGTTGAAGAAAGTACTTGTCATCTTGAGTGAAGGAGACTCGAAAGAAAAGAAACACACTCATTCTTGAGGAAAAGACTCTAGGTTCCAGGTTTGATTGATTAAATTGATAAGATTCAAATTTACACATATCAAGTTTGATAACTGGTAAACACTATAGTTGTGATATCAATCTTTGAAAAGTTTTATTATTGAATACTTGGTAGAATGTGAGCACTATTGAGATAAATTCTTACTATAATTATTTACTAGATATAACTAATAACTCCTCTATGAGAAACTTCTTGTTTTGTTTCCAGGTTACAATGGAGGAATGATTGATCACAACACTAGAAGAGTGTTTCTCTCATTCCTTATTATTGTATTTCTTACTTTTTACCCTTGTTTCAGGCATGTCACAAGTGATAGCTCTAAAGGCTCTATTGTGACAATTGTTCTTGCTATTGTTTTATTATTATTATAAATAATATTATTCTTGTCTATTGTTTCTCACTTGTTGTTCTTGTTCCGGGCAGGTCACATGTGATAACCCTGAGGAAGCTATAGTGACGGTTGCAAGAGGCAACATATTATATGAGACATGGAGTAGACTATCCAAGCTGTATACATGACCATATACATCCATGTACCAAATAAGAAGAAGAAGAAGCTACTTTTGAGATACAAAGTATCTCATATGGAGATTGATTGTAAGGAGAAGAAGGCTCCAAAGGTGACCGAACATTAGAATAGAAATCACAGTAGACTTGGTCAATGGATGATGAAGCTACCTTGACCGGGAGTCGAATTAGTTTGAATTTTGAATCATATTTTCATATTAAGACCTGGTATTCAACACCAAGTATATCCTGCAAAGGCTATGAAGTTTTTGTAGACTCAGAAGAAATCAAGACTCGGAGTAAGCCTGATCTCAGAAAGGATTAGATGGAAAAAGAGACATTTTCCAGGATTGCCAAACATATGCCATGAATTGAGAAGACTAGATCATAGCTTCAGAGACTTCTAGGAGATGTGAAATCTCATGGGAAGATTCCCTTGTTTCAATGACAGAGGAGGAAGCCAGTCAGAAGGATTAGGATATGATTTTTTCCTTGAGACTAGAAGGGATGTTAGTGGTGACTTGCAAGATTGATCTAACAGATCAAGCATGCTGCAGATAACAATATAGAGATATGAAACACATGATTTGTGTCCAGAGGATTCTCCCAACAAGAGGGAGAAGACTACGATGAGAAACTTTCTCCATTAATCGAATAAATATTCCCAATGCTCGTGAAGACAGTCAGAACAACCATGATTCCAATACAATATGAGATTCAGAGGGAGAAGTCTCTGTATTTGAGATTCAGTTACCTCGATGAAAGAAGAAAAGCTACCTTCAATATCAACCACTCTCAATTTCAAATGAAGTTGTTGTCGTGATAGAGTATAGGAGATACTCTTAGAGTTCAACAACTACAATGAGAATAGAACAACCATTCTCAGCTTCAGAAATAACAACTGTAGGTGTAGAGTCCCGGTTCCAGAAGGAACAATTGCAGAAAAAGTAGAGGACATACTCTCAGGTAGTGAGACAAATAGTGCTTTGCAGAAATCAAATAGAACCAACACATGATTATGCATATTGAGTTGCAGTTGAGCAAGTGTACCAGATTAGTATAATGTGATTTGAAATTTTGGTTTCAAAGTACAAGACAAGAAGACTCATGTCTGCAAGTTGAAGCAATCTCCAAGAGCTTGGTATGACAGGATTGATAGTTTTCTGATGAGCTTGGGATTTAAAAAGAGTAAAGTTGATCCCAATATTTACTTCAAGATTGAGAATGATGGACCAGTTATATTTTTACTATATGTGGATGACTTATTCTTGACAGATGAAGAAAATCTCATCAAATATTGTAAGAAGAAGCTTGCCGTTGAATTTGAAATGAGGACCTAGGCCCCATGCACTAGTTCTTAGGTCTTGAAGTATGGCAGAGCCTGGAAGAGATTTTACTTAATCAAGGAAAGTATGTTGTGGAAATTCTGAAGAGATTCGATACGATGGAATGTAGAGCCATGTCCACTCCTATGGAGACGAATATGAAGTTATTGGCTAATAATTCGTTAGAAATAGTTGATGTTACTCTATACATACAAAATATTGGTTCGTTGATGTATCTAATGAATACCAAACTAGATATATGTTTTTTTGTGAACACCTTGAGTCAGTATCTGGTGAAGCCCAGACATGTTCACCTTGTAGCTGCAAAGTATGTGATGAGATACCTTAAGGGTACATTGGACTATGGCCTCTATTATACTGGAGACTGTGACTTCATATTGTATGACTATACTGATTCAGATTGGGTCAGAAGTGCTTCAGATAGAAAAATCACTTCCGAATTTTGTTTCACTTTGGGGTCAGCCATGACTTTGTGGAAAAGCAGGAAGCAATCCAATATTGCTCTGAGTATGGCAGAAGCAGAGTACATTGCAGCATGCTCCGCTAGTTGTGAAGCCATATGGCTTCATAAGTTGTTGACATGTCTATTTGACCTAGAGATGGATGTTACCGTGATCTTTTGTGATAAATAGAGTTGCATAAAGATGACAAAAAACCTAGTGTTCCATGATAAGATGAAGCACATTGAGATTCAGTACCACTACATTCATGATTTGTTACAGAAGGAAGTTGTGAAGCTGCATTATGTTGGCACATATAAGCAAGTAGCATATGTGTTCACTAAGCCTCTATCTCGTGTGAAGTTTGAGTACTTCCGAAACAAGCTTGGTGTAGTCCGAAAGGACCTCCCTCGAAAGGGGGAGTGATGTTGATGATACTATGGTATCTTGACCACCAACAGGGAAACTCAGTTAGGATTTATATCCTAGGGGATTGATCATCCCTGGACAGATCCCGTAAGGTCTAGATGGACGGTCTATTGCAGTGCCTATGTATGTATATACTTGTTGTGGTCATTAGTGTGGCAACTCAGTTGGATTTATATCCCAGGGGATTTTATTATCCCTGAATAGATGCTGTAAGGTTCAGATGGATGGTCTATCTGAGTTCCCACTATTATTGTTGTTGTTGATGCTCATGTCTCATTCTGTTTCCATTGATGTTGATGTTCCAACTTCATGCCATTGATGTTGTTGTTCCAACTTCTTGTTGTTGATGTTGATGTTCTAGCTTCATGCTATTGATGATGTTGATGTTTCGGCTTGATGATGTTGATGATGATGATGTTACTCCAACTCTGCACTGCAGATGATGATGATGTTCAATTTCTACTGATGTTGATGATGAGAAAAAACTTCTGATGACCTATAGATATGATAGACAATGTTCTAGATCCCGATGACGATGTCTCCTCCTCCTAATGTTGTATTGAGTCCAATTAGTTGTTATTGATGTTGTCTGTAGGATACCCTTCTTGTTAAGGGGGAGTGGTGAAATATTGTAACTTCTAAGAATATTCTACCTAAAAGGGAGTGTTGAATAATATTATTATATTATATTTATTAATTAGGCCCTATTGTGCCTTGACAATTAAATGTAAATTAAGAGGGAAAAGTGACACATCGGCCCAGACCTAATTTTAGGCTGGCCAAACCACTATTTATAAGGGAGGCAAGTGCCTCATTTTTTCACTCACTCATAAGCTCTACAACAATAGGAAAAAGTGTGCAAATCTTGGAGGAGTAGCTGCTGCAAATGGGGGTGACGTCAAGGAGGGTTTTTTTCTATGTCTTGGTATCTCTTGGTTAAGTGGTGCACTACTCTTTCCTAGTGAAGGATTAGAGGAGGTTCTTTTGCTTTGTTTTTGGTCTATCTATATTGAGGAATTTTTTGATGGGTTTTCTTCCCCATTAGAGTTTCCTAGGATAATCTATGTGTCTCTATTGTTTCTGTGATTGCCTCTCTTTCAATGATCTTGTTTATACAAATAATGTGCTAAATGATTGTAATAATAAAGAAGAACCGTAACTGCTAGCTATATAAGTAAAAATTCAACAACAATATTGCAGAGGTTTAATATGAAGGAATGTAAACTGGTTAGGGTCCCTATTCCTATAGGTGTAAAATTGTCTATGGATCAGTGTCCCAAGACATATAAAGAGGAAGAGGACATGTCACGTGTTCCATATGCTAGTGTGGTTGGTAGTTTGATGTATGCAATGGTCTATACTAGACCGGACATTACACATGCAGTGGGAGTTTTGAGCAAGTGTATGTCAAAACCAAGGAAGGAGCTTTGGATAACAATAAAGAGGGTTTTCAGGTATTATGTGACACTTTTTGTTATGGATTATGATACCAAGGAAGACCATGATTGGACATAGTTTTGGACATAAATGGATTTTTTGATGCAGACTGGGATGCAAATATGGATCAAATAAAACATACAAATGGGTATGTGTTTAACCTGTTTGGAGAAGCAATCAGTTGGATGAGAAAACGACATCCTATAGTGGCACTCTCAACTATAGAAGTTGAATACATGAAACCTCTCATGTAAGAAAGGAATCAATATGGTTACAAACATTTTTTTTAGGTATTGGGTTGGTATAACAAGTTGTAAGGATATATTGTGACAATTTAAGTGAAATCTTCTTGGTGAAGAACCTAACATATCATTCAAAGACAAAGAATATTGATGTTTAATATCACTTTGAGAGAGACATGGTTGAAGAAAAGAAGGTGTTGTTGATGACGGTGGAAATTTTGAAGAGTGTTGCAGATTTGTTAACAAAATTTGTGAGAACTGAGAAGTTCTCTTGGTGTAGAGGATCTATGGGAATTGTTGCCCTGGATTGTTGACTATGTAACCATGTAACTCCATGTATGCAAATAAAACAATAAGTGGGAGAATGTTGGGTATGCGTTATATTCTTTGCATGACTGGACCTAGTGTCCACGTTGTGTCGGGAACATGGGGGGGTCACATGGGGGTGGATCCACCCTGTCCGGGTGGTTCAGAGGGGTTTGCATGGGCAGTGCCCCCCCAAAAAAAAATTAGTGTTTTTTGCGTTTGTTTTTAGTGGTTTTCGACACATGGTTTTTTCATCGATGGTTTTCTAATTTCGGTTAAGGAATTAGGGTTGTTGACTAATCTAGGTCAATGGATTAGAGGTTTTGAATGTTGCACGATCATATATATATTGTATTGTAAACAATGAAGATAAGATGAATAGAACATCTGAGGTGCGACTCTAAACAGGTTGTTGGTTCTCTCGGTTTCAATTTCCCTGGTAAAATATCTGTGTAATGTGTGAGTGTGGCATTGTATATTTTCTATTTTTATTAAGAATCTATTTGTAGTAATTTATTGTACAATATGAGAAATGGTTTTAGTTGAAAACATTGGGGGACACGATGGGGAGCGGGGGGAGGGGGGTTATGTGGAAAACCTAATGCTATTTACACATAATCTCTAGACAACTTCTGATGGGTAGTGGAATCAGAATCCAGTATACCAAATTGGAGATAAGAGACGGTAGCGGATGATGGGTTCATCAATCGATGATGACAAAAGACAAAAAATTGGTGGGTTATTCACCATACATGTTGATAGGAGAGGATATATGGGTAGACCTAGTTGTTATCTAGCATGCGGTTTCGATCCATGTTATTGTCAGGAGTGAGGTTCAACCGAAAATGAGTAGGGTTCTCATCGAAGGCAGCATTTTTGAAGCTAGATCCATTCTGACCAATAGCCCCATCCTCGCCACATCATCTTCGGGAGTGGGTGCGGTGATGGGTTATATAACTGGGCTTGCTTTCATGGATAACCTCTTCAACGAAGAATCCTAGAGCCATGCAGGAGCTCAATGTAGAATTGGTTTTCCTACAAAACAACCCTAGACTTATTTTTACTCTGCGTCAAAGGTAAGGGAAGGTTTCTTTTGATAGTTTGAAGGCTCTGGTTTTGTAACTGAACCTGTTTCTACTAGCAGAGGTTTTAACTTGGTTTCAAATTTCGGAAGGAGTTAGTCGTTGCAAAGCTTCTCCCCCTTCATAACTCTGGAACAACTACCTAGTCCCCCTTTCTCAAAGGCATGTGGCCCTTCTGAGCCATGTCGGTTTATAGATTTTCTTCTGATAGAGCCAAACCCTAGTGACGATGGGGCAGATCATGGTGGCGTGACATAAGCTAATGTAGTCAGAAACCTTAGGAATACATCCCCAGCTGTCGGGGACTCAGTCAGAGCACGTGAGAAAACAAGACCAAAACACAGGAAAACCAAATATATTAAGTCGAAGGGGAAGGTTGTTAGGATAGTTTTGGGAGAGGACTACCTAACTCTGGCACAACTACATAGTCCCCCTTTCTCAAAGGTAGGTGGCCCTTCTGAGCCATGTGGGTTTATAGATTCTCTTCTGATAGAGCCAAACCCTAGCGATGATGGGGCGGATCATGGTGGCGTGACATAAGATAATGTAGTCAGAAACCTTAGGAATACATCCCCAGCTGTTAGGGACTCAATCGGAGCACCTGCTAAAACAAGACCAAAATGCAGGAAAAACAAATGTATTAAGTCGAAGGGGAAGGTTGTTAGGATAGTTCCGGGAGAGGACATTAAAATCCCACAAGTAGTGGAGATAAAAGAGTTTGCGGTTTTCACGAGGGAGAGAGGATGCCACTTTGGTATCAAAATTCTTAAGAAATGGGTGGAAGGAATTGGCGATCAACTTTTGATCCTCTTACCTCAGTTCAATTACTGACCTGGGGATGGTTTTTATTCAATTTCAGGGAAGAGGTAGGATGAGCCCTAAAAGGCAATTGGAGTATTGATTCGAAACCAATACTGCTCAAGAAGTGGATGCCCCTTTTCAACGCTAGTAAAAAAAGAATTGATGTGGTGTCGATTTGGGTGCTCCTTCTTGGGTTACCAACTAAATTCTAGAGCGTTCAGAGCTTCAAGGTTACTAGGAATGCCATTGGGGTATATCTAGTTGCAGACATGTCTTTCCATAACATGGATAATTGACCATGGCTCATTTACTAGTGTTTGTGGATGTTAGAAAAGGGTTGGTGGAGGTGATAGATTTGTTGGCAGGGGGAAATTCCTATGTGCAACGACTGGATTATGAGGGGGTTCCTTTTAGATGTCGAAGATGCCATATATATAAACATGTTTCTAGTCAATGCAATTTTCCCCTTAAAGGAAAACTAGTGGATCCCCGATTGACAACAACAAAGAAACGATTTGCAGCCAAGGTGGAGGAGGAAATATCTTGGTCAATTGATTCTCAAGAAGAGGCCGTGAAGCTAGGAAAATTAAAAAAGGATTTGGTAGCCGATAGCAAAGATACATAATATTCTATCCAACTCATGGTTCTTTCTCCAAATGATATGAATATCCACGACGGGTACTCATCTCGGGACAGGCGACGAGATCCCTAGATGGGTATGCACATTTCTCTCCCTCAACCCATCAATTTTCTAATTAATTCTATGAATTTGTTGGGGAAAGACTGTTTAGGATCCCTTAAAAATATCTCTCTTCTCCCTTGGGATTTTGTCTCTTCAAATTTTATTTTGCTTGACCCCTCCCTTGCTTAGTGCTCCCTAGTTCAAGAAGAGTCACGTGTCTCCCCTGTTTCAGTTTCTACTAAGGCTTATCCTTCGAAGGAATTGGAGGAGGTAGCGATCCTCTATCATCTTAGGAACAAATCAAATCCTACTTCTTTGGCTGCAATCAAAGGGGGTAAGGGCCTGGGCCAAAATTCGGTGGCGCCCTAAGAGAGAAAAGGACAGGGTAGGAAAACACATATTTCAAAATCTTGGAAAAGGGCACTAGTGGACTTGGAAATGGAGAGAAAACTCTCCATCATTGGGGCCCTTAGAGCAGCATCAACCCAGGAAGGGGTTACCCCATGAAGTTTCTCTCTTTTAATTGTAGGGGTGTGGCGAGCCCCACAATGAAATATTCCATAAAATGGTTGGTAGACTCCAACCAACCTGATATAATTCTCCTTCAAGAGACTCTGGGGGAGGGCACTACTGTGGTAAAAGTTATGGAATCTCTTTTGAAAACCTAGAGCTTCATAGGTTTTGATGTGAGGAGTAGATCTAGGGGACTGGACATTAAATGGAACACTCACTCTATTAAGGTTCAAAATATGCGGGGGTTTGATTCAAGGATGGGGGTAGACATCTGCTCAGAGGAATTGGGGATGGCATTCAACGTATTGAATGTATATGTTCCTTACATGGAGTGAGTACCCTTATGGGATGTTTTATCTAGGAAATATTTCATGAAAAATGAAGCCCTTATTTTGGGTGGTGATGTTAACTTTTCATTGGGAGCAACTGAAGTTTGGAGCCCAAAGGAAAAACCTGATCCCTTGACTGATTACTTTACGCACTTTCTAGGAGATCAGGGACTGACAGATATAGATCGGGTCAAGCTAAACCCTACTTGGAGAAATAAGAGAATAGGGGAGGATAGAATTGCAAAGAGAATAGACTAATTCCTGATTTCGGATAAACTTCTAGAGAACCCTATCTAACTGAGGCAATGAGTCGGTTGTGGAGGTGAATCATACCACTTCCCCCTTTTTCTAGAGATTACAAAAGGATTGAGGAAAATTGTTAGCCCTTTCAAGTTCAACTTAGTTTGGCTCAAGGAGGAGAGTTTCCATTTTTGGGAAAAGAAAATTGGATCCCTATTAACCTTTGGAATAGGATTTCAGTTGCACTTCAATTTGCAGTGAATCTAACGAGGGAGAAAAATGAAATGATAGAATGGGAACAAATCAAAAGGAAGAGAGATTAACATGCACTCTTGGAGGTTGAAGCAGATCTATAATCTATCTATGAATCAGAAGGAGGGGGTTTTTCTTCCAATGAAACAAAAGAAAATCTAATGACATTGGAAAAGAAAAGAAGACAACTATTGGAAGATAAGGAAGAAACATGGTATCTGAAAAGTCGGTCTCGTTGGTTGGAATTTGGGGATGAAAACATAATTTTTTTTCTCGTTTATTTGAAGGGAAGAAAACTCAGAAATACCATTTGGAGTTTGAATGACTCTGTAGGTCGAGAAATTACATCCTTCGATGGCTTGGCCAATCTTGGGAGGGATCAATTCCAATTTTTTTTTAAGGAGGATGCATGGGTCTCAATAGCATATATAATGAGGATGAACCTTCTATTCCCAAGTTTTGTGAATGAAGAGGATAAAAAAAAACTCATGATGGAGGTCACTGAGGATGATCTTAAGGAGGTACTCCACAACTTCCAGAAGGTCAAAATCCCAAGGCCTGATGGTTGGTCGGTTGAGTTCTTTATGGGACTTTATGAGATAATATAGTTAGAAAATTTGAAGGTGGTTGAGGAGTCATGATCAGAAGGCCACATGCATTCCCCCCTTAACTCTACATTTATTACCCTCATCTAAAAATCCTACCTTCCACACACTTTGGATGATTTCAGACCAATTTCCATTTGCAATTGTATTTATATGGTGGTGGAAAAGATAATTGCAAGAAGAATAAAAAAATTCTTTCTGAATCAATCTCTAAAGAATGATTTGGTTTCTTAGAAGGCAGACAGATCCACGAGTCCATAGGAGTGGCACATGAGGGCATACATAACATCAAATTCCAGGAATGCAAAAAGAACAGTGTTGAAGATCAAGTTGTCAAAAACATATGATCGAGTGAGTTGGTTATATATTAGAATGCTTCTAACTCACATAGGGTTTGAAGTTCCTTTCATAACATGGGTAATGAGTTTCATAACAAAATTATATTTTTTGGTGCTTATAAATGGGGTTTCATCCCCTTTTTTTCAAGCAGAGGGCAGACTTTTCTAGAGCTTCCCTCTATCACCCCTTCTACTTCTTTTGGTGGCGGAAGGACACAACAGAGTGCTAGAGTCTGCAAAAAAATGGGGATAATTCCATGGGATCTCAATCTCCCCCGCCTTAAAGATAACCCACCTTCTATTTGTTGATGTTGTACTAATTTTTTGCAATGGGTCAAGGGGGGGATGCAGATAATCTGCATGACATCCTGTAACTCTTTGGTCGAGCTACTGACATGCAAATAAATGAGAGGAATTCTACCTTATCAGCCTTAAATATGGATGAAGTAGAATTGAACTATTATGTTTCTCTCTTCCTGTTTGTTGTGAAAGACTTCAATACAAGGATTAAATATCTAGGCTTCCAGCTCAAGCCAAACTTCTATATGAAAAAAGTCTGGTTTTGGCTTCTAGCAAAGCTGGAAAAAAAACTCAAAGTGTTTAGCTATAGATGGCTTTCAAGAGCAGGTCGAGTAGTGCTAGTTAAGTCATTATTGGAATCCATCCCAGTGTATTGGATGTCACTAGCATGGATTCCAAAAGGAGTGCTCAAAAAAGCAATACGAATATGCTTCAGGTTCTTATGTGTTGGGTCGCAGGAACATTTTGTCCTCCCTTGGGTCAAATGGGAATCCCTTGATGTCCACTTCTCCAAATATCTGGCGGCCAAATCATGCTGGAGGTTGATTCAAACAGAGAGTCTTTGGATGATGGTGGTTAAAAAAAAATATATTCTCGAAGATTGTTGACGAATGGATTCATAACCCAAACAAGCAAAAGTCCAGTTGTTCAAGTATTTGGAAGGAAGTCATCAATTATTTTTCTGTTGTGGGGGATGGCCTTGCATGGCGTATTGGAAAGGGAACAAAGGCATGGGTCAGATCATACCTAGGATAGGAAATGGGGACAATCACTTGCTACCCCCAGATCTGATCCAATAGCTACATATGCAAGACATTTTTTTTATATAAGCCATATTTATGACCCAGTTCTCTCATCCTTGTGGAGTCAAGAGTGGAAGACCACTATTCATATGGAGATGGGGGAAGAACACTCTGCTTCATGGAATACATATATATAATCTTTAAAAACATCCCACGTCTGTATTACAGACAAATAAGATGAGCTAGTATGGAAATATGCACCACATGGAGCCTACACACCAAAATTGGGTTACATACAACTCAATATTGATATCCTTCTAAGGGAGCCACAATGGTGGTGGAAATGCCCCTAGAAAATAAAGTGCACCATGAAAGCTCACATTCTTATGTGGTGTATGTTAAAAAACAAATTTCCTAAATGGGATTCAATGAAAAGAAGACAAAAATAGGGGTCGAGGTGGTGCACCCTGTGCAAGGAAAATGAGGAAACAATGGCACATCTCTTTATTCAATGCCCCTTTGTTTCCCAAATTTGGATAGAATGCTCTAACAATTTTCACCAAGATTTTATTTGGAATGGTCAGTCAGTGGAGGAGGTTTGGAGGACTTGGACATCCTGAAATGCAAATAATCATATAAAATTTCTTCCATTAATTGTAATTTGGAGGGTTTGTCTGGCTAGGAATCAATCCATCTTCCAGGACAAGCCCTACGTTCCATAAGTAATAGTATCCCAGGGCCTTAGCATCCTTTCTCACTTCCCACATGAAAAAGGTATAGGCCCAATCCGGGTGATTGAAGAAGAGAAAGTGGACTTGTTGAGACCGTGGGTTTAGTTTGATGGGGCATCACAAAACAATAATCAACAATGTGGAGGAGGGGCAATACTTTATCTGTCGAAAAACCATTACTTCAAAATCAATATGGGACTAGGGCCGGGTACAAACAATTATGTTGAGGTTATGTCCCTAAAATTCATACTAGTTTTTGTAGGAGAGAAGGGTGTTAAATCCTTACAGATTTTTGGGGACTCAATGATAGTTATAAACTGGGTCTGAAACACACAGTCCTGACACAACATTATCTTTCTCCCTTTACTTGAATAAGTTCATAGAATTTTGGCCTCTTTTAAGTCATTCATTGTGTGCCATGTCTACAGGGAACACAACACAACTGCGGATTCACTTTCTAAGGAAGGAATTCAACTAGATTATGTGAAATGGTTTATTTCTGAATACAGGAACGACAAACATTTTGAGTTCTACCATCATCCATTCATAGAAGTTATAGCTCCTACAACAAATCTGCCTTAATAATTTTTTTATTTTCATCTCCTTGTCACAACACATGCACTCCTCTAATTTTCAGCTATATATACATATTTTTCTTTTTGGACCACTTCTATGGATATGGGGTTCACTCAATCACAACTTCGCTCTCTAAACTCTATGTGATCAGCTACAGTCATTCACAGGCCATTTGTTTTTTGTTATTAGCTTTCTATTGATATTGTATACATGCGACATGTTTTATTTTCTTTGCTACAACAAGACTCTTTTACAGAGTCCTGAAATACATGGCTACATGTATTCTACATAATGTTATTTTTGTTCTCCTTGGATGAAATAAAATTTCTGTTTTTTTTTTTCTTGCTGTGGAAAAAATAAAATAAAATTAGTGTACAAGATTAAAATCTACAAAACGGTCTTTTAAGGTAGAATTATTCAATTCCCTATAATCTACACAAACACCCTATTTACCATTCTTTTTAGGAACAATTACTACAAGAGATACCCATTGACTGTCATAAATTGGATATATGAAATTTGCATTTAGTAGTTTTTGCAATTCTTCCTTTGCAATTTCCTTCAAGATTTGATTCATATGTCTTTAGAGTTGTCTAATTGGCCTAGAATTTTTTTCTATATAAATGTGATGGATACATGTATTAGGACGGATTCCACGCATATCGGTATATTCCCATCTGAATGCACCATAATGTTTATGTAGCTTTTGAACTAATTGCTATTTTTCAAATTCTTCAAGTTTACAATTGATATTTAAGGTTTTTCTTTGATGAATTTCAATAGGAATGCTACTTGATTATGATATTGCATTAAAAAAATACATTGAACCAAAAAGTGTTGATAACGTTTCCATAGTACAATTTTCCTGAAAATTTATGTCTAAGGTATGATCAAAAGTATGTTGTTCCCCAGGATATTGAGTAAAATCAAAATTATTGATAGAATTAATGATTTTATTTTCTTCAATATCCTCTTTTAATTCATAGCTTGGTCAATAGTTAATATGGGTTGTACAATTTCTGCATCATTATTTGTATCTTGAAAGCATTTGATTCAATCAAAGCTTTAACAGGTGGATACAAATTCAATTTCTTAACTAAATCCCCATGTGTAGTTGTCATGTCTCTTGATATACAACCGATAAAAGCATCAACTGTACATAATCAGGGCCTCCCTAATATTAATGGATGGCCACCCAAGTTATATTTAGGTTGTAAGACCATAAAATCTATAGGGTACTCCCAAGAATCTAAAGAGACTATGATATCCTCGAATACATCTTCTGGTTTTATTGTTGATATATCTGCTAGTTGTAAAATTGTGGGTGTATGACGAAGATTAGACAATTCTAATTCATCCATATTTCCCCTTTTCATAACATTTATTGTTTCTCTTAAATCTATTAATGTGTTTGCAATTGCAACATTATTGATATGAATTTTTACAATGGGACTACCAGGATCAACATATTTTTGCATATAAATTTTACCCAACATTAGATCTGCCAGTTTACCGATAACTTGCACTGTTTGTGGGTCTTTTTTCTTTCTCCTTAATTTATTTAAACATGGTTCCCTTAGTGTCTTAGCATATATCAGTATATCTTTGATTGCTTGCAGTAATGGAATTTTAATACAACATCCAATAACTCATATAATAAATCATATTCAGATTGTTTGATTTGCTTATCTAAAGTCAACGTTTCTAGGAAAGGAGATGTGATAGATTGTTGTGGTTGATTTATTGTAGAGGAAGACGTTTGTTTTATTGTATTATAACTGTTATTATTGCTTATTTGGTTAGGAGTTTCCTCCTCTATTGGATCTTCAATAATAATAGGATGATATTGATGAAGTAATTTTCTTGATCTAAGATGAATGTCATTTAGATCAATAGCAGTGATCATATAGGTGGGAAAAATTTGTAGCTTAGCATTGTAAGTGCGTTGAGCTACTTTATTGTTAGGGTTAGAAATAGGTCATGCAGGTAGTTGGGTAGGTCTTGCAGGTTGATTTGATGGCAATTGTAATTGTTGAGTTTGTGAAATTTGTGGTTGTTGTGGTTTAGTAGGGTATGTTTCTTGGATTTGTGGGGGATATTGGGTTTGTGAAGGATATTGGGTGCATTATTGTTGCATAGGATAAGGACGAGCATACATAGTTCCATAGGCAGGTCCTTACCAACCTTATTTCCAAGGTTAAGTTTGGACTTGAAGTGGTGATCATGCTTGCCAAGGCATACGAGGAATCCAATTATGTTGGGGGTATTTTTTATTTGAATAATAAGAATTGAATTGTTGCGAAGGATATTGAGATATACTTGAATTCCTTGGATGCCAAAGTCTTTTTGGTGCAACAAAATACAATTGTTTTGTATCTTTTTTATTCCCTTGGTAGACCACTTTGAGTTCTCGTAGAGATGGGAAATTTTTTGTAGAATGATTTTTTGCACATATACCACAAAGTTCAATGTTATCCAAAGGACATTCTCTTAAAGTATGTCTTTTTCTACATTTTGGAAAAAAATTGTTAAGGCTGCATTCTCTTCCTCTTTTTTTTGCTTAATTTTCATTGTATCTAATTGAGAACCAAGAGTACTAAGAATATTGGTTTTAAAATTGTCCAATAAATTGTCAATTTCAACTCTACTTACCCCACTGGTTACCGAGTTGTTGACTCTAGAGATAGAATTCCTAGGTCCCTTGCCATATTTGGACTTTCCTCAAGAGATATGCACACATATATCACAAATTTATGGATAGGTTAAGTGAGAAATATACCCTTTACCCATGATATTAAGCACATTAATCCATTATCTCTAATTCCATGAAACAAAATGACTTTAGAGTATCCAAATCTAGATGATTTTACCTTGCCCTTTTAATAGTATAATGAAATATTTCTAAGTAATCCTCAAGGATTTCATCCTATTTTGTGTCATTTTAAACATTTCTTCTCTCATTCCTCGATTTGTACAATAATCATGATACTTTAAAAGAAACATTTTTCGCATTTCATCCCATGTTTTGATAGTATTATTTTCCAAGCCCATAAACCAACCTAAAGTAGCATCCTTAAGGGTGGTTGGAAACAACTTTAGTTTTTGAGCATAAAAAGAATAATCATAGTTGTGACATAATACATCAAATTTGAAAAGAAAATACTCTAGGCCTCTGTTATTGGTCCATGGAAGTTGGGTAATGTTGATGGTGGTATGTTCTTGATTTGGACTACTATTGTTGGATCTAGAATTGAGAACTCAAATTCATTTTCAACAGTTGATGTCCATGTACCTTTGGCCTTTCTTGTCACTCTTGTCTCTCTTCCTCTCCACCTCTAGGTCCTCTTTCCTCTTCTCGATCGCCAAATATTCAAGACATGTTGTCTTACCTGAAATGTACATATTCTTCTGATGAGGCGGGGAATTTTAGTTCCTCAATTGGACTTTCTGAAAGTGTAATTTATGGGTGACCATTGATCAATTCTTATTCATGAGGATGGGATGAGAATATGAAATATTCTTTTGATTTTTATGTAATTCTCTCTTTGGAACTTCCTTATCCAACTTTTGTTTTTCCTTTTGTTTGTGCAATCACAATCTTGCCCGATCGTCCCCCTTTTATAATTCTACCCGCAGATGGGTTAGTTGATGGAGTGGCTCTTACAGTACCACGTAATGGAGTGGGTGAATTGGTGGGTGGTGTAGTTCTACCCCTGGTAAATCTACCTCTAGGATCTCTATGTCTATTCATTCATTCTACTTGTCATAACTTAAATTGGTGAAGAGTGACTCACTAAAAATATACTTATAGTGAATGGGTTGGGATATTATACCGTACAAATTTATAGTAAAGTCGTTTTTGTGTCTTAATGTCTCTTTCCATGCAGTCATTCCTATATGCATTTAAAATGATAAAAATAAAAACTAATTCCATTTTGCACTTCCCCGACAACGACGACACAAATGTTAGTCAGTTCAATTGATTGAACTCCATTACATTAAATTCATCAATCCAAGATTCGTAAACTGAGGAAGTGCATACACTGCATGTGCAAGATTTAGTTTATGACTAATTTCTAAATGAAAAATGTAATACTAACTTCTCATTGTCCTAGTACATAAATGATTTTTACAAAATTACAACAATGCTATAGAAACATAATTAATGCAACACTATAGAAACTTAATTAATGCAATGTCGCAGAAATGATCCCAGGCACTTGAATTTGTTAACCTACTGAATTATTAATTTCAATGGTTGTTACATAATTTCAATCATTATGTGAAATGCAGTTTTATGTAATGAAATGAGATCATCTTTATTCAATTAACAAATTGTACACTAGTATTTCTGCAATTTAAAATAAAATAAAATTTGAATGTTATGAGAAAGTAAATGATTGTAAATGAAATCACACTTTTCTCTTAAATAAAAGAAAATCTAATTTATAATTTAAGAAATGTATACCTCACACAGGGGGCCTCCTGGTTTGGACAACGCTGCTGAAAATGCTACATATCTAAACTATGAATTTAACACTCACAACACATAGCTTGAACATTCAACATAACTTGTATTAATTCTCAGAATCGATAGAGAAACATTACAACCATTCCATATTATATCATATATCTCATAGGCTCTGTTGAAATATTGTAACTGCAAAGAGTATTCTATTTATTATTGATGTATTATTAATTAGATCAATCCCCTTTTGTGGATTGATCATGTCGGGCATTGTAAATGATCAAATCTTTTTTTGTGGATTGGTCAAACCCTAATTGTAATATGCAAATTGAGAATTCGCCCCCCAGGAAAATTAAAGTGGTTCTAACCACCCAGAAAGAGAAGTTGGCCCTGCCAGTGAAGATACACCTCCTTTCAATGCCTGCTAGTTTGTATAAATAAAGGAAGCCAACCACTCATTTGTTCACTCACTCATTCAATCATCCAAAGGGCAAGTTTGGTAATGGCAGTTGGAGAAGAAGGAAGAGAGAGAGGCACATTACTTGGGAGAGGATATTTTCTAGTGTTTCGTTTATTGTCTTGGCATTGTCTTGGCTATCTATATTAAGGAAGTTTTTGCTAGGTTTTCTTCCCCATGAGGGTTTTCTAGGATAAATGATGTGTCTCTTGTGATTGTGTTTCTCTCAGTGATCCTATCTATGCTATGGTTATCTAGTAAATTGAAAAGAAACCTAATAATATCTTAAAATCTAACATGGAATCAGAGCTGAGCTGAAGAGAGAATCTTTCACAGGAAAAAGAAAAACGTCATTGTTGTTGTACAAGAAAATTAAGGCTTTTTATTGAAGAGGAATTTCACCCCAAAAGTCATCTAGAAAAGTGCACCCTAGCCCAAGGAACTCTTTGGCACCTTCAGCACACCTTTTCAGTGGATAGAACTCCCGGAAAGTGAAACCCTAGTTTTCACCAATACCAGAAGTACCAGAAATCCAAAAGTACCAGGAAACCAGAAGTACCAGAAAACCAGAAGCACCAGTCCAGAAATCTGCTGGTCAAATTTGAAGGGGAAAAAAATGGATTTTTTGAAATCTAACCACACCAAGCTACTCGCCTTAGCCAAGCTCACCTCCTGGTAAGTTCAAAATTATATTCCAAGCACTTTCATTTTTTGGTAATTTTCCTAGCTCCAAGTAAAAGATGTCTGCAAGCACTAAGCTTGTTGACAAGCTAGAATTTGTGGAAAACTTCCGTGCCTAGAAGTATACGATTAGACTTATTCTTGAAGAGAATGATCTAGCAAGATTCATTAAAGAGAATGTACCAGAACCTGCCATTGCTGTAGCTAAAGAAAAACACCAAAAGGACACAGTTAGGGACAAAAGAATCATTGCAGATTCTATCAAAGATCACTTGATTCCTCAATTGTCTTCAAAGAAGACTCCAAAATAAATGTTTGATGCCCTAACCATATTATATGAAGTAAAGAACATAAATCAGAAGATGAATCTAAGGACTCAACTCAAGAATACAAGGATGCAGAAAGGAGAAACAATCCAGGAATACTTTTCCAGAATATCACAATTCAAAGAAAAACTAGAATCAATTAAAGATACTATAGATGAAGACGAACTTATAACGACAACCCTTAATGGTTTCAAAATACCTTGGGATGAATTCATCCAAACTATCTGTGCCAGAAAAGACAAACTACAATTTGACAGTCTTTGGGAAGAATGTGTTCAAGAAGAATCAAGAGTAGCTAACTGAGAAGCTTTGCTATCAAGAGATGAAGATCAAGCCCTAGATATTCACACTAAAGGAGGAAGAAAGAAGTCATACTTCTAGAAAGAAACTCATAGGGAGTCTCACCCCCAAAACAAATTCATACATAAAGAATCTCAACCAAGGATATTCCAGATGTTTCAGAAAGGACCAAGAAGAGAAAAATATTTCTCATCCTACCAATGTTACCATTGTGACAAGATGGGACATATTGCGAAGCATTGTCCATATATATGAGAAGAATCCAAGGATAAAAACAAGAGGCACCATGCACATGCAGTTGAATATGAAGATCCACCCACAAAGATGATAAAAGAACAGATTGAAGACGATGTCTTAATCTCTGCCCTCTCAGGATCAGTATCACCCGGTGGGGACACTTGGCTCATTGATAGTGGTGCTTCCAAGCACATGACATGTCAAAGAGACATTCTCTCTTGCCTTTCAGAAAATATTTTTTCTCAGAAAGTTACACTTGGAGATGATTATCAATACCCTATCAAGGGAGTAGGAGAATCAAATTACAAGTTTAATTCAGGGACCCCAATGAAGATGAAGGATGTACTATATGTACCAGGTTTGACAAAGAACTTACTCTCCATCTCATCTTTAGAAAAGAAAGGATCCAAATTTTCCTTCATAGATGGATAAGTTCTTATGCGGGCCAAAGGAAAAACCATGGAAGAAGCAATTGTTATTGGAAAAGAAGAAGTTGGATTGTATAAGCTAAATGGTCACTCAGAAGCAGCCATGACCCACTCCATTGAGAATCCATGTGAACTTTGGCATAGAATATTAGCCCACATCAACTACAAGGCATTACCTTATGAATTCATGATGTTGTTTCAGTCTGGGGTCAACCATGATCTCATGACAGAGTAGGAAGCAATCAAGCATTGCTATCAACGCGACATAAGCAGAATACATTGCTATATGTTCTGCCAGTTGTGAAGCCATATAGCTTCAAAAGTTGTTGACATGTCTATTCGATCTAGAGATGGAAGCAACCATGATCCTATCTGATAACCAGAGATACATAAATATGACAGAGAACCATGTGTTCCATGACAAGTCAAAACACATAGAGATCCGATATCATTACATCCGTGATATGGTGCAGAGAGGAGCCATAAAGCTCCAATACGTTAGCACGGATGAACATGTTGTTTATGTGTTGACCAAGCATCTATCTCGTGTAAAGTTTGAGCACTTTCAAGATAAACTTGGTGTGGTCCGAAAGGACCTCCCTTGAAAGGGGGAGTAGTGATGTGTTTTCAGCCTTGTGTTGTGATTCCAACTTCATGCTGATGATGATGTGCCAGCCTCATGTTGTGATGCCAACTTCATTTTGTGATGCCAAATTCGTGCTGATGATGTGTTTCTAGCCTCACGCTGTGATGCCATCTTCATTCTGATGATGTGTTTCCAGCCTCGCGCTATGATGCCAACTTCATGCTGATGATGTGTTTCCATCCTCGCACTGTGATGCCAGCTTCGTGCTGATGATGTGTTGCCAGCCTCGTGTTGTGATGCCAGCTTCGTGTTGGTGATGTGTTTCCAACCTCGTGTTTTGATGCCAGCTTCATGCTGATGATGTTGTGTTGCCAGCCTCGTGCTGTGATGTCAGCTTCATGCTGATGATATTGTGTAGCTAGCTTCGTGCTGTGATGCCAGCCTCGTGTTGAAGAATCTCAGCCTAGTGCTGATGTTGAATATGCTCCAGCCTTTGTGCCGTGTTTTTGATGATATTGATAATGAGAAAAACTTCCGATGATTTATAGATATGCCAGTCAGTGTTCCAGATGTTGTCGATGACATTGCCCTCTCTCTCTCCTAATGATGTTGTAGAATACCCTTCTTGTTAAGGGGGAGTATTGAAATATTGTAACTACAAAGAGTATTCTATTTATTATTGATGTATTATTCAATAGATCAATCCCCTTTTGTGGATTAATCACGTCGGGCATTGTAAATGACCAAATCCCCTTTTGCAGATTGGTCATGTAAGTTTTAAACCTACGAAGTAAAGCAATGCATACAGATTCTTAAGCAATATAGAAATTAATCAATGGCTCATACACAGAGTACACAGAGATTTTATACCAGAAACCCTCAACCAGGAAAACCTTTCTTATTTTCATTATATCGAATTTCACCATTCGCTATACAATATATACAATGTTTTTAGGTATTTCGTAGATACCAAAACCCTAATCCTCTAATCCGGGATTAATTTACAAATCCTCTAAAAATAGAAAAATCCGCTAAAAATAGCAAAAACCGCCCAAAAAATTTTTCGGGGCGTTGCCCCGAACGCTGCGCATAACCAGGGGGGGGCATACCTGCCCCCCCCTGGGACCCCCCTAGGAAAGTTCCTGGCGCACACGACAAATATCTAGGTGAAGGGATCGTCAGACGCAGTTGTCGTATCTGACGCACCCACACACACACACATGCAAAGAATATAACACATACCCAACAAGTCAAACCCTAATTGTAATATGCAAATTGAGAAGTCGACCCCCATGAAAATTAAAGTGGTTCTAATCACCCATAAAGAGAAGTCGGCCCTGCTAGTGAAGAGACACCTCCTTTCAATGCCTGCCAGTTTGTATAAGTAAAGGAAGCCAACCACTCATTTGTTCACTCACTCATTTGATCATCCAAAGCGCAAGTTTGGTAGCTGTAGTTGGAGATGAAGGAAGAGAGAGAGACGCATTACTTGGGAGACGATATTCTCTAGTGTTTGTTTTATTGTCTTGGCATTATATTGGCTATCTATATTAAGGAATTTTTTGTTGGGTTTTCTCCCCCATGAAGGTTTCCCTGGATAAATGATGTGTCTCTTGTGATTGTGTTTCTCTCAGTGATCCCATCTATGCTATGGTTATCTAGTAAATTGAAAAGAAACCAAATAATAGCTTAAACTCTAACAAGATCTCAGGATGAAGTATTTATAAAAAATTAAAATGACTCCCTTAGATCCATAGCCTGCGAATTTCTGTAACAAATTGACTAGAAAACAGAGTATGAATATTTTACAAATCTGATTTGCTATGATCGCGACTGATTGAGCTTATTTCGATGACCCATGTAGAGATAATTTTATGACAGTGGTGCATGGAATTATAACGTGGTGTATCTAGAGAGGAGTAATGGAGGTGTGGTTGAAGAGCCCATATTGATAATAGTGGAGGACATTCAATGTAGATGGACTAGGTCCACTATATATTATTAAATAAGTCCCACAATGGTAGGTTATAGATATATTAGTGTGAACATAATGAATGTGGAGGAATTACTAGAGGGTTTCGCTTGTAGAAGTTTCCTCCTATAGAATGTTCTTAGATTGGTTGGTAGCACTATATAAATGGGTTCAAGCTATGTAGCAATGGGACATCAAGAGAGGTATTGGGTTCAAGCAATGTAATGGGGAAGTCAAGAAGAAGTATTGTATTTGGAATATGTAGCTCATTAGGAGGTTTCCCCCTTGAAGAGGCAAGTGAACATGAGAGGATCCCTTCCATAATAGGATCTATTGTATGGTGTTTTTGTATTCATATCTTTGGTACTTAACATTATCACATTCAATTTTTTGACACATAGTGGATGATTTGGCACCTAACATCACATATGCTATGCCACTGTGTTTTTTTTTGATATGTAGGTTGAATTTGCTCCCATGTTGGCCCTCCTGACTCAAAATCTCGACTGATAGGTAAGAAACCATTTGGTGGAAATTTCAAACCTCCTCCAAGTCATGGTTTATCCTTGGGAAGTGTGCAACCTTGAAAAGATATGAATCTGCTACATAATGTTCAGTCGCTACAAAAATATAAATTTTCTAGAGAATCTATGATTCCGTCACGACTTATTAATAAAATGACTTTCATACTAATTTTCATATGGAAAGGTGAAAATACGCAAAGATAGACAAATTTACCTTGAATTTGTCCTTTGATATACATATCTTGTAGATAGCGGAATAACTATGGAAAAAGAGATGATAATAGAGTGTAAGAGAGTTCATAGGAATAGGTTTAGGAGGAATTTTATGCATGAAAGTGACAAAAAAAGTTCAAATCGAGGACCCAACAGATTTGAGGTAGAGTCCACCTTGTTGTAGCTAGTATGACATTTCAATCAATACTCAGAAGTGTGTTTTATCCAGATGCCAACTTCACCCTCTGTGGTGGTATTGAAGTAGCTTACAATGTGAATGGGTTCCAAACTTGGTAGTGCACCGAAGGGTCTAATGGAAGATACAAAGTGTGGTATTGATATGGAGGGTGCACCACTAGGAGGAAACATCGAAATGGAAGTGATGGTTAATGGTTGATGATGTGTTACAAACCTGATTGAGGTAGAGGATTATGGTGGGGATGGGAAGGATTGATACATCCAGGTATATTTTCACCATGATTTATGGTCTTTTTGTAAGAAAACTGCTGCAATATCCTATAACTGGGTCAAACACCTTCCACAACGCCCATTTGGCCCGACCAATCTGGACATGTTCCTTTTCGTGAACTACATTGTCTCTGATTTCCTTGTATAGTTTCAATCCCTCATCAGTGTTGGCATTATCAATTCCTCCCCTTGAGATGTGCTCATTTTCCTTTAGTTGTCCCATTGCTACTGGAGACTCCCCCTTTCTCCATCTTGGGGCCTCCTTGACTGTCGATGTTGATGCGACGTGGTTCTTCTTATCAGTGGCACCATCCAAAATATATGGGTGCAATACCATGAACTATGATCCAACCACCTAAATCCTCCCCAAGTTTCCCCCATGGTCGGCATACTGTGCTAGGTATCAACCCACTGACACTAACAATCCTTCCCACTATAATGCACTAGCTGCTTGGTTCTAGTCTCACTTTAATTACAAGTTGATATAGAGGCATATTGATGGAGGACCATAATTGTAATTCCATGGGCGTCTAGTGTCCCTTATTTATACAAAGGAGTAACTATAGGATGTGGCATTGGTCAAGACTGACCATCATACGATGTCACTACTAGAATTAACTATCTTCGGACTTGAGATTCTCTCATAGCCTATCTAGCGTCACAATTGATCTGTATCAGGTATTGTCCTTTCCCACATTATGAAAACTTTTAATATCACTATTTTCATCCATTAATCCTTGTCCTTTCTAATGTATCTTGTCTAGTCATGTTTAATTAACATCTCGAGACAACCTATTACACCTTAGTGGGAATAATAATCCCCTGACGAGCATTTGTATCCCCCTTAGCCGACATAATTAAACCCCAAGGTGTCAAGCGCACCCATGAGACAAATACTTTGTTGACATGGAAGTGCCATAGTGGCATGCCATAGGGTGGTGGTGGGGTCACGATGATGATGTCAGCGTGGTGAAATCGATGGTCTTGCTCAGATACAAGTGGTTCTATCCATAGTTGAGTGGGTCACAGAGCAGGTTGTTTTATTACAAACCGTTGAATGGATGTTGAAAGTTCGATGATTGGAGGGCGTCGTCGAAATTCCGATGAACATCGAGCACTAGGAAAAAATATAATTTTTTTTTGAGAATTAGTTATTAATTTTTGATGATAAGGTCGATTTTATCCATATTGTCGAAACACCCTATCAGAATTAAACACCATATGTAGTAGTGCATGTTGAGATTATTTATTCTATTATAATGCTCAAGGGAGTTTATTCTTTCTCCTACATTACTCTAACATTATAGAATGAACATGTTAGGTGAAATAGTAAATCCAATGCAACCATTTTAGCATCATCTGAAACAAGGATACATCAACAGTGAAGTAAATGCATGCTGAGATTTCCATGAAACAATCATCGAAATAAAACATGAAACCATGTACATAATCAATTTCATCTCAAAAATGTCATGCACCACTACAATTCTCCTCTATCCAATCTTGGATAGGGATGGTATACACATCAATGTTACAATAGACCTCATGATACAATCCCATATTTTCTTCTACATCATCATCACCTCCTTTAAGAAACAAAGGTTTAGGGAGCTCTACAAAGTCATCCAAAATGTCATGGGAATTATTTAAGCAAGATGCATGTGATAGATGAGAAAAATTTTTATCTTTAGAAAAAAAAATAGGCTTTCATATAAGGCTTGGAACACTTCTTTTGATGGTTGAAATTTTCTGCAAAACAACTCATCATGAAAGGTTTGCTAGACCATACAATATTTTACATAAAAAATAACATTTCTAGCTGAATATTCATGCAAAAGAGAAGAACATGGAGGAAAAGGTGGTTGGAAATTTCCGCAATAAAAAACTTGTTGTACCATACAATTTTCTGTCACTAAACCATATTTTTCTGCTGAAAAATCATGCATTATTTCACCAAGACATGAGAAAGAAGATGACTGGAAAATTTCTGTTTTTTTTGCTTCAAAAATGTGTTCCCTATGTTGGAAAAAATCTACACAACTCATATGACATGGCTGAACATGTTGCAATGAATCCTCCTTAGAGACGAGAGTACATGGCTGAAAAAAATCTGCATAAATATCTTCATAAGGCTACCACAAAAATTAACATCATAAATAGGAAAATGTGGCTAAAAAATATCATGCAATTTTTTTGAATTTACCTCCTCTATGTTAAGTTGCCCATAGACCTCAAAATATACAATTTTTTCACTATATGCATCATAAATAAAATCTATATAATGTTTCCAATAATAAAAATTCCTATGATGATTTGTAATGTACCCATTTGCTAAATTACCAAACATGACTAAATTTGAAGATTGAGACCCTATGTTAATGGAATATTAACAAAGACAAGCTCATTTCAAAATGACAATCATATTTTGACTGTGTCAGAGCATCCATCTCCAACCACAAGTGAGAATCATTTCCGAGCACATTAATACAAATGAAATGCAAAAATTGAAAAGTCACGGTTCCCCATTTTTTCAATTTTAAGCTTTCACTATATAATGCAATATTTAAAAATACAAATCCAATTCCTCCTATTGTACAGAACATGCCCATTGCTTCTATCTTGTAATTATTCGAAAACAAAGTTTTAAACTAGCCTTGCATTAATGAGTATAGATCAAAAATAACATTCTCATATTCTACCAAACTGACCTATTACTTGTAGCATGTGAAAATTTGTATCTCTTGTTAAGAATATGATTTCATTTTCTTAGAAGCAATATCATGTAAATTACATATGAAGAATATATACACAATAGACATGTATCTTCTTACTATTCACAACTAGCCATTTTCGCCGCCTCATGATATCTTTGTTTCTTGTTCTTTTTAACATCCTTATTCAATCTCTCAACTATTGATGTTAGTGGTAGCATCAGACATGTACTTCTGCATTGGCATGTGTCTAGCATGTGGAAGTCGCCCAAAGACTTCTATCATTGAGTTTACTTTAGTTAAAAGGAATTAATTAAAATAAAAGTGTTTTTATTAGTTAATTGAGTTATTTAAAGAAAGTGCTAAAAGTAATTAGCACGTGATCCATACAATCTAAATCTTAAGTGAGTGTGAGAAGTAATCTCAGTCGTCAATCACTTTGGAGATTAGGGTTAGGTTATAACTCATGATTATAAAAACAAGGCTAGGGTGAATGAGAAGATATATTTCCCGTGATTCCAAGATCGAGATCTTTGGTGAGATGCCAAGATTAGGAACCTTGATGAGAGATAAAGCTCGGACTTTTGGTAAGATTCCAAGGTCAGAGACTTGTGTGAGATACACTTGTGAGAGAGATTTTAGTGAGAGACCAAGGTGGGACTATTCACACAAATAAGCGAAGAAGGAATTTTGCTAGTGTGGAGTTGGTGGAGAGTGTAGAAGCAAAGAAGGACGTTTTCTTACACCAGAGTGAGGAGATCTCACTAGTCGGGTGAAGATATTTCGTCCAAGTGTTGATGCAGAGAGGGTTGGATCATGAAGGACTATGATTCAAGATCTTGGATATGTGGAGATGAAAGTCCATCTAGATAGCATACAGGTCAAGGAGAAGAGAGAGTAGAGGAATCCATAGGTGGGTTTCAGCTGATAGAAGCTAGAGGAAAGCGTAGCGCCACACGAAAGTTGTCATACAATATTTCCATACATGTACATGGGTCTTAGTGGATACAGTTGTGTATGTACGTTGGTTTGCTGAAGGAAAGGCACGTACACCTCGGTAAAAGCGTGATGTTCAAGGATCATACGACAGAGCAAACTGTGCCAGGTTTGTCTGTATTCGTATTTCTCTCAGTGGGCCATTTCCCCTGTTACTAAAGCCCTGATTTGACCTTAATAAAAGCATCTAAGTACTGGTTTTCCCTCTAGGGTTTTTCTAGGGGTTTATACCCAAACATACTGGTGTCTTGCATGTGAGATTTTGGTTTCCTTGTTTATGCTTCCGATGCATGTTTAGTTGATTACTCAATTACTCTTTTAGTAGACAAAGTGATTTTATTTTGAGATAACTATCGGTTGTTGGGTTGAAGTGGTAAAATCAACATGTTATCTTTGCAAGGTTTCTCTAAGAGGGAGCCTATCTCAAGATGCACAACAACAGATCTATGAGATCTGAGTGACCACAGGAGAGATAGAGTTCATATCTAGGTTTACATGAGCAGATCTATGGGATCAAGAGTGTTGAGGTGGGTTCTTGAAGGACTAAACATGGATCCACTATATTTTGCAGCATATCTGTCAGATTTGAAGAAGATCTTAGTAGATCTATAAACTAGTAGGAAAAAACTGAAGGAATGATTTCTAGGAAACAATAGTAGTGAGGAAAAATAGGAGTTTTTGCAGGTGTACTGAGGTGTATGCGGGTCACAGAAGGGAAAAACATGTACATACACCAGCTGCAATGGTGACAGTCACGTACGCATGTGGTTTGTAGTGGTGATAGTCGCGTGCAAGGCCATAGGGATATTACATAAGTAGTTCTACAGGAAATTCTATTAGGTGGCTTGCTGAGAAATGGTAGAAGGTCAAGCAGTCAACAAGGAGATCTCTGATATGTGGAGAAGTAATTCCATCTAGATATCTGAGCCACATGAGAGAAAATATGAGCATATATGGAATTTTTCTCATGTGCATGTGTCATCCACTTAGGAGAAAAGACAAATTTTTTCTCAAGTGCTTGAGCCACGAAGGACGATGACTCAAGGGGATATCATATGAGTGAAGAGATTTCATCCAGATATTAGAGGATGACATATCTATTGGATTCAGAGACTCATATATGGAGAAAACAAGTGTGTATGGAAGGGTTCAAGGAAAGGAGCAAAGCGACAACTAGG
>SNQJ01S0017621.1:26880-59856 GCA_010110895.2 Picea sitchensis | reverse complement strand
TCCAAGATCGAGATCTTTGGTGAGATGCCAAGATTAGGAACCTTGATGAGAGATAAAGCTCGGACTTTTGGTAAGATTCCAAGGTCAGAGACTTGTGTGAGATACACTTGTGAGAGAGATTTTAGTGAGAGACCAAGGTGGGACTATTCACACAAATAAGCGAAGAAGGAATTTTTCTAGTGTGGAGTTGGTGGAGAGTGTAGAAGCAAAGAAGGACGTTTTCTTACACCAGAGTGAGGAGATCTCACTAGTCGGGTGAAGATATTTCGTCCAAGTGTTGATGCAGAGAGGGTTGGATCATGAAGGACTATGATTCAAGATCTTGGATATGTGGAGATGAACGTCCATCTAGATAGCATACAGGTCAAGGAGAAGAGAGAGTAGAGGAATCCATAGGTGGGTTTCNATGTGGAGATGAAAGTCCATCTAGATAGCATACAGGTCAAGGAGAAGAGAGAGTAGAGGAATCCATAGGTGGGTTTCAGCTGATAGAAGCTAGAGGAAAGCGTAGCGCCACACGAAAGTTGTCATACAATATTTCCATACATGTACATGGGTCTTAGTGGATACAATTGTGTATGTACGTTGGTTTGCTGAAGGAAAGGCACGTACACCTCGGTAAAAGCGTGATGTTCAAGGATCATACGACAGAGAAAACTGTGCCAGGTTTGTTTGTATTCGTATTTCTCTCAGTGGGCCATTTCCCCTGTTACTAAAGCCCTGATTTGACCTTAATAAAAGCATCTAAGTACTGGTTTTCCCTCTAGGTTTTTTCTAGGGGTTTATACCCAAACATACTGGTGTCTTGCATGTGAGATTTTGGTTTCCTTGTTTATGCTTCCGATGCATGTTTAGTTGATTACTCAATTACTCTTTTAGTAGATAAAGTGATTTTATTTTGAGATAACTATCGGTTGTTGGGTTGAAGTGGTAAAATCAACATGTTATCTTTGCAAGGTTTCTCTAAGAGGGAGCCTATCTCAAGATGCACAACAACAGATCTATGAGATCCGAGTGACCACGGGAGAGATAGAGTTCATATCTAGGTTTACATGAGCAGATCTATGGGATCAAGAGTGTCGAGGTGGGTTCTTGAAGGACTAAACATGGATCCACTATATTTTGCAACATATCTGTCAGATTTGAAGAAGATCTTAGTAGATCTATAAACTAGTAGGAAAAAATTGAAGGAATGATTTCTAGGAAACAATAGTAGTGAGGAAAAATAGGAGTTTTTGCAGGTGTACTGAGGTGTATGCGGGTCATAGAAGGGAAAAACATGTACATACACCAGCTGCAATGGTGACAGTCACGTACGCATGTGGTTTGTAGTGGTGATAGTCGCGTGCAAGGCCATAGGGATATTACATAAGTAGTTCTACAGGAAATTCTATTGGGTGGCTTGCTGAGAAATGGTAGAAGGTCAAGCAGTCAACAAGGAGATCTATGATATGTGGAGAAGTAATTCCATCTAGATATCTGAGCCACATGAGAGAAAATATGAGCATATATGGAATTTTTCTCATGTGCATGTGTCATCCACTTAGGAGAAAAGACAATTTTTTTCTCAAGTGCTTGAGCCACGAAGGACGATGACTCAAGGGGATATCATATGAGTGAAGAGATTTCATCCAGATATTAGAGGATGACATATCTATTGGATTCAGAGACTCATATATGGAGAAAACAAGTGTGTATGGAAGGGTTCAAGGAAAGGAGCAAAGCGACAACTAGGGAGATAACAACCAACTAGAAAGATCGAAGGATTGATCTTGAAGTTTGTAGGGCTTGGATATTTGTTGATTTGTATTCCTTAGGTGAACCATTATCCCAGGATGGGAGCCTGTAAAAAGGATCCAAGGGGATCTTGGATCATGGATCAATGTGAGTGACATAGAATAAGGAGTGAGAGGCTCTAAAGGTTGAGCAACTCAGAGGGAGTCAACCTTCAGGTTCAGGTGGGAAGGAGCAACCTTCCAAGTCTGTTAGACACGAGTCATGGTATGAGATGTCCATGCAAGATTATCAAGAGTAGGAGGCTTCTAGGACCAAGTTTAGAGGAAGACAAGTCATAACAAGATGAAAGAGATAATTTTTTTGTTAGAGGGAGCAACCAGTCAGGTGGATTGGAGAGAAGGCATGGTAGAAGATATGGTAGTGAAGATAGAGCCAACTCTATGTGGGAGAAGTACCTTCCTTGCTAAGAGGGAGTGTTGATGTTAGAGGTAGCATCGGACAAGTACTTTATCATTGGCATGTGTCTAACATGTGGAAGTCATCAAAACTCCTCTATCCTTGAGTTTACTTTAGTTAAAAGGAATTAATTAAAGTAAAAATGTTTTTATTAGTTAATTGAGTTATTTAAGGAAAGTGTTAAAATTAATTAGAAGGTAATCCATGCAATCTAAATATTAAGTGAGTGTGAGAAGTAATCTCAGCCGTCAATCACTTTGGATATTAGGGTTAGGTTATAAGTCATGATTATAAAATCAAGGCTAGGGTGAAGGAGAAGATATCTTTGGTGTGATGCCAAGATCATGATATTTGGTGAGATGCCAAGAACAGGAACCTTGTTGAGTGATCAAGATCGGAATTTTGGTGAGATGCCAAGGTTAGATACTTGTGTGAGATACACTTGTGAGTGACACTTTTGGTGAGAGACCAAGGTGGGACTTTGACATAAAGAAGCAAAGAAGTACTTTTTCTAGCGTGGGTTCGGTGGAGAGTGTAGAAGAAAAGGAATTTTTCTTACACATGAGTGAGGAGATCTCACTGGTTGGGTGAAGAGATTTCATACAAGTGTTGATGCAGAGAGGGTTGGATCACGAATGACTATGATTCAAGATATTGGATAGGTGGAGAAGGAAGTCCATCCAGAGATCATACAGGTTAAGGAGAAGAGAGTGTAGAGGAAGTTGCATGTGGGTTTCACTTGATAGAAGCCAGAGGAAAGCGTAGCGTCATACGAAATTTGTTGTACAATATTTCCATATGTGTATGTGAGTCACAGTGGATACAAGTGCGTATACGTGGGTGTGAAAAAGGGAATTCACGTACACCTCAAAAAATGTATTGTTCAGGGGTCGTACGACAAAGAAAACTGTGTCAAGTTTGTCTGTATTTGTATTTCTCTCAGTGGGCCATTTTTCTTGTTATAGGAGCCCTGATTTTTCCTTAATAAAAGAATATAAGTACTGGATTTCCCTCTAGGATTTTTCCAAGGGTTTATACCCGAAAATATTGGTGTATTGTGTCTGAGATTTTGGTTTCCTTGTTTATGCTTTCGCTGCATGTTTAGTTTATTAATCAATTTTTATTTTAGTAGATAAAGTGATTTTATTTTGAGATAACTGTCAGGTGTTGTGTTGAAGTGGTAAAATCAACATCAACATGCCAAAGATGGTCATAAGGAAAAATCTCAACATGCCAAAGATGGTCATAAGGAAAAATCTCAACATGCCAAAGATGATCATAAGGAAAAATCTCAACATGTCAAAGATTGTCATAAAGAAAAATATAGGCCTAATGCTTTTTCAATATCAAAGAAAACATTAGGGTGTAAACCTTGGATTCAAGTCTTTGCACCTTTCCTCTATCCAATACTAGCATAATTGATGATTTTGGGTGTCAAATGAATTGGTTTGGTTTTTTGGTTAGTTGCAATCTACATAAGTATGTGGGTGGATTCAATATTTCCATGGTGTGTACCACCATTGTAGAAATTTAGCATTCATTGCTTTGTTTAAAAACACTCCATGAAGTACCATAATTACATATTTAGAGAGCAATCCCCCATTCATGGTTTCTCTTACAAGAGTAGAGACACATCTCCTACAACATCAAAGATCGAATCTATGCAATTAATAGGAGGGTCCTGTCAAGATCGACTAAGATAAAAGGCATGGTTTCTTACTTGATTGGGAAAGATTCCTCAAGTTCTACCATGTTGTCCAAGGGTCCCTTCAATTTTCTTTCCACCTCCATATCAATTGAAGTTTCTTCGTTATCATCTATGGAAAAAGATGAGCAATTATTGTTAGTGATACTAGAGAAAGAGACTGAGGTAGAGTCCTTATGTGGGCCAAAATTTCCCAAATGTTTTAATGGGTCTTCAACATACCATTGTGTCTACAGTATTGAATATGAGTGTCAAATTGGAAAATTTTAAATGTTCATGAATGGCTTCATTGCCTCATAGTATGTAGTATACATATATACTTTTGGGGCATAGATTAAAATCATGGATCGTAATCTCATGTCACTATACCATATACCCAAATGTTTGATCCTGAACGCAAATAGTAAACAAAATAATAATAATGATATAGCCAGTTCATAAATCCTTGAATGAGGTAGCTACAATATCGTGTGATTGTGATCAATATCATAGTGGCCTCAATCCCTTGAATGCTTGTTTTCTTTGTTCATAGAATAATCTCAAATCATAAAGGACTTCATTTCTAATGTCCCAATAACAACATATCCAACTATAATAATACTTGAAGTATTCATTAAAGCATTTACAGAATTAAAAATGTAAATTTATATTTACAACTAATGACATAACTATTGGATCTACATTCATACTGAGTTTTTCGTTCTCACAAAATAAATGGAGGCACATACTTTTATACACAATTTTTTTGTTTTAAACCAGACTTATCTTTCAGCAAAATAATTTATTAGATTTCATAACAGTTTAAACCTCTATACACCAATAATGGAAAGGCTATTAGATCTACATACAGTGAGAAAATTAATGTGAATAGACCAAGCCCATATTTTCAAGCTTAACTTCAGAGAGCCTAGCAGGGGAAACAAAAGGAAACTAGTGATGGCATAATAATTAGAATTGAAATGGGGGATATACTCATTGCAAACAACAATGATCTAAGAGTCCAAGTGATCAAATCAATAAGAAACAAATATCATAAAGGGGCTCCCAATACTGATAACATAAACCTTCTATACAAAATCTCTCCCAAAACAGTATATGAAGGAATTGAAACATATTTTAATCCTAAGAGCATATCTTTCAAACATATCACAAGGAAACTCGTTGACTAGAAGAGATGTTGGAAAATCTAGTTGTACACCATCAATTAGACAATACTAATATCTACCCAAATTATCAAGGAGAGTTGGGACAAACTTGTTAAGGAGAATAACCAAACACCCCAACTCAATGAATTCATTAAACCTCACCTCCTAGTACACCAAACAATTAAATAAACATGTATTTTTACTACCATTTCTTCCATCAATGACAAATTTGTAGGCCCACAAAGAAATTATTTGCAATTATTCAAGAAAACAGTATTTCTTATACCAAAATAATGAAAAATTTCTAGAGAAAATATGAAGTACTTATGTGTTTTGAATATTGAATACCAAGCAACTTATTGACATAGACAAATTTTCCACCCAATTGTAGGTCATTCTTTGTGGAAACCACCCCCAGACCAGGCTATTGTAATACCAATGCGAAGAAGAATAATGCAGAATTCTCAGGGCAATCTCTCCATCTCAGGAGCAAGAAGAAAATTAACCAAGTATCCCACTACTGAATTCTTGTAAACATAAGAATTATTTGGTACCCATAATATATGCCCCACACAAAACAAGGAGAATTTTTCCTTCTCTCTTCAGTAGTACCTAGAAGTCCCTCCCTTCAATGTTCTTTAGTGTGGGCACTGAAAGGTCCAAGTTGTTGTCTATTAAATACACCATAATTTTTTTCTTAGATCTTGGTTCTTTTCAAGATTGTAATGGCTTTATTTCTATTTGTTCCATCCCATAGTATGGAAACCTTCTTTTTCCAAGAAAAAACGTTGTTTTCCTCTTTTCCCTCTTCTCCAAAAATCAACTCTCTTTTCCCATTCGAATTCCCCTTTTTGCCTGAGTGGAAGATGGAAAGAGAGTCCTAATTTAATTCTTCCTAGTTCCAAGAATGTAGGGGTGGAAGTTGCTAGAATGTAGGAGGTGATGGCCTAGATCTAGGAATTGGTTTCCTCCACTTCTCTTATCTCAAATTTAGACTATAGGCTAGGCTCAATAGAGTGAAGGGTAATGACAAGATGAGTGTAAAAAGAAACATAGGATTCTAGGCATGTAAAAATTCTCTTAGACCCCGTCACCTTTCCCCTCTTGTGGAATTATATGCCCTTTAGGTGCTCATGCTCAATCAATCTTGAATCTTTTATCAACATATCAAGTTCAGTATTTCGAAAGTTTCAAAACTACGACATTACATCCCCTCCTCCTTGGAATAAGACCATCCTCAGTGTTATTTTATTGCAATAATGTTTATATCTTCAATATAATTTAGTTGTATCTACAATGTTATCATCTTCATTGTCCTGGTACACCTCCAAACTTTTAGCATTCTAACATATGCATATATCAATCATCAAAGTAAACATGCATATCATAGCCATTTCTATGCATTAAATATTTCAACAATATGGATTCGAATCTATGAATTTTAATTTCATAACTGAAACATATATATTCATAACACAAGATAAAATATGTAATTTAGCCTAATACTTATTTGTATGAATATGTATCTACTCCATATGGTTTCCACGGACAAGACTTAGCTCATTTTTTTCTTGGACACACCCAATGTATATAACACACTCATGATCTGAGATAGCATATAACACTCTCATAATAGATTCATTCAAGTCACATCTTCCTTCCATTCACTCACCCTCCAAACTCATGCATCCCCTTCTCTTCTAAACAATCCCTCAGGCGATCCATCATTTTCCAAGGATTTCTTGTGCAAGAAGAGCGCCTACTCATAGAGTCTTACTGTCAAGGCATCCCACTGAATTGCTTTATCATAACATAACACAACTCATGGTGATCAAGGCATATCATATGGTTCTAGTGTCACTACAGTGGCATCCTCCCTGTGCTTTATAGCTTCAACAACCATCATATGTCCTTACTAGACAAATTCATCATCTCACATGTATCATATACATATAGTTACCATGATATGTCATTATAATAATTCCAATTATACATTTTGAATCTATTTCATGCTGAAATCAAATTTCACAATTATGAGATTATTCTCATATGTTTTTCCCTTGCACGTGGTAGCAACTAGTCTTCATTATGGACTTACACTCATCGTAATATCCAAAAAAATTCTACCCGTAATCTAAAATTTCAATCAACCAAACAACTTTGAGTTTTTTTCATATAGCCCTTTCATTGCAACATTTACAACAACCCATGAAATGATCTTAGAATTATAATGCACTAATAGTTCAATCATTTTCAATAGTTAATCATATTAAATGCAATGAAAAATTCATTCACTATATATGCATTGTTGGCACAAATGAGTATCACACAATGCAGTCAATATTTATGCAAGCAAACAAATTCGCCAATACTCATTGTTATAATTATGCTAAGGTTTTATTTTATGACTTGTTACTCATAATAGAAAGGGTATGTTCAATGTCTTGATTCAATTTTCTCTTCTCATCGACCTTAGGGAAAGTCTTTTGCCTTCACATTTTTCCATTTTACTCAAGCAACTATGAGGTTGAGCACAAAAAAAGGGTGTTTCCTATTGCGATCCCAACAATCACCCCAATGCTTAATAGATGAGGTCATGGTTTCACCACCTTGAAACAAATTAATTTCAAGTACTTTGTTTTGCTCTAGGTCATTTGGAACTTCAACAATATCACTAGAAATCATAACCAATAGAAGCAATGATACTGGCTTCAAATTTAGGATTCAATTGTAGGCCAATAAAGACAAATCCAAGAAAAATAATCCTTCAAGAACAAAATATCATGCAAATTGATCAAACAAGCATGATACAAAAACAACGCTTGCATGGAAATAAATAAAACAAAAAACATTGTTGCATAACAAAGTAATGCTATATAAATTAATCTTTAATAAAATGTGACACAATATACTGAGATCTAGACGCTGATCAAATAGGGGAACAATCCCTATTGGAAACAATGCCACCTAAGACTATTTTTTTAAGAATCAGTGCAACACACATAAATTGAAGCTATCTTTCAAACATTGATATTACTACAATGTTAAATGTTAGCATGCCACAAATGATTGGCATTTTTTTTTTAGGTGAAATCATGAACTTTCACTAAACTCTTAACAAAATATCGAAGTGATAAATGATTTGGCATGGCTTGGAAATAATAATCAACCCAAATAGTCAGTTTCATAGACCATTTTGTCAAATGTCATCTAGCACAATTAGTGGCTTACAATACGACAAGGAAAAGTCCCCCAAAAGCTTTGGATTGATTTGGTTTGGATAGAGGTGAATTTATACTTAGATTTTATCATTCCTCTCTTTTACATGGGTTGAGTGGTCGGTGATGAATCATGCGTTGAATAACTTTTTCTTGGCATGAATGAATCTCACAAATCTCAAGAATCTAGATGCATGAAAACCTACATGTTGATGCACATACAACACCCCATTGACTCATCAATACAAACTAATATTTTGACAAATGTACATAAATTTAGAAACATTCATGCATCTTTTTAAAGTAATCATAACAACGGAGGTGTGATCCAATTCAAATTGAGAACAAAATACAAAGAGAAACACTCCAAAAATATTTTAGAATTGTTATTAGGATAGAATCCCCAATGCAACTATGGGAAGACCTGAGGCTTTGTGATGGTGGGAAACTCATCACAGACAATGCAACAGATTGCAAGACTGAAAGATATAGCTTGCAAGGTAATTTTCTCCATATTTGACATAATAGACAATGTTTTCCAATTGAAGAATTTTGCTTTTCGATGAAGTATCATTTTTCCATCTTACCATTGTGGTATTCAATACTTGCAATGGATACCAACAAGACCCACCACTTCACAATGAACCAACCATGACATATACCAATCCATTTAAGCATAAAATTCGTAAAAGCAATGTTAATATTGAACAAAAGGCACCAATATCCATATTCCATCCCTTTGTCTACTTCCAGATGGAAAAATATTTCAATAGATATGTTCTCTTATGAACAATCTTTAGATCATAACAAGTTTTAATGGAAATAATGTATAAAATTCCATTATAATTAATCATACCAGACCATTACAATAATGCAGAGAAAATTATTAATCTTCATCCTGAATGTTCAGGAATTCTTTCAACTTGCACCTACTTCTTCCTAATAAATTTATTTTTTCATTTCCTTGTAAACATTTTCAAAAGTACTTTTGAGAACAAACGAGGAAGGGAGTTAAAAGAGGTGCAGGTCAAAATAATCTTACAATCATTTGAAATGCAAACAATAATTTGAGTAATACAATGACATGTTGTCAAGATATATAGACCAAGCTAATTGTTAATTTTAAATTTAAACTAACAAGACAATTTGGGGGATCTGCAAGAGACATGTTAGCACAAAATTCCACACTTGCAAGAATGTGAAAGAATCATGAATCAACAAGCTTGAAATTCATGTAAATCTAGGATAAGATTACCTAAGTGTCACCAACAAAAACTCCTCTCTGTTTGGCCTAGTGCGTGCCAACCCCAGGGCGGTGTCCCTAGTGTTTTGTATGTGCTATATTCCCTGCAAATATCCAAAATAAGCTCAAAACTACACACACAAGATTACCTTTGGCAAGAGATTAAGCCACCAAATGGGTAAGTAGTATAATTTTGAGTTTCAGTGGAACAAAACCTTGTAGCGTTAGCTTTAAATGTATGAAAAAAGAGAAAAAGAGGTGATATTACAAGGCTAAAACACCACAATAATAGGCTAAAAACTTCTAACAATGCATAACACTCAATCAAAATACCAACAAATTCTGAAATTTTGATACCAACACATCAAAATTTTATTCCTGCTCTTGCCAAAGGGATGATTGCACCATATAACACAAGTACAAAAATTGGTATAGTAATGACCCCTACACAAAGACTAGAATCTAGAATAATAGAGAATGAAGGAGAAAGTGTATTCTACTTTTGCTAAAAAGATTGACCCAGAACCAATGTAGAATCCATTAATATATAGGAGAATGAGGGTGCACATCCCAATAATATCTTACCCTCATGCAAGGTGCATAAGAGAAGAGGTGAAGTAAAGTAACCATGTGCTCATGTGTAAGTCCTATGATGATGGCCATAACTCATGTATATGCTCTATGGTAATTGAAGACATCTGAGGAAAAAGGGAGGAAATAAGAGGAAGGATCCATGTGCAAGATAAAGAGGAGATGTGCATGGGTTAAAGGAGGAGTTAAGTGGAAAAGGATAAATGTGCATGAGAAGAAATGGGAGGAATACATGCTTATGTTAAATGGGAATTTAGTGGATGTGAATACACGTTCATCCTAAAATAAAGAATTGAATGAAGATGTGTAGCTAAAAAATGTTTTAAGTGAGGACATGTGGGAGTTACATGGAGGAGAGATGGATTGAAGTGGAAGAGAAGGAAATTTCATCTTTAGTCAACTCAAAACACGTAAACTCAGAACTTTTGGCGTGTGTCAATTCACACTCAACTAATGGATGTGCTATAATAACTCAACCACAACACCTAATATCATTATGCATGTATGCACCACATGCCACATTTTGAAGATACCAAATGTTAGAATCTAGACCTGCCACATGTCACGTTGCATGGTCACCACACCAGATAAATATAACCCTCCTAAAGATAGACGTGCTAAAAATAGCAATCTAGCCGAAAAATATAAAAAGAAAAAATATGTCCAAGACTGCTAGGAGAACCATGCCAAATATAGTACTCCTAAAAAAAATCACTGCTAAAAATATAAACTCGCATGGAAATGAAAATGGGCTCATCAGATTTGATTTTTTGTAAGGAATCTGGATATGTGCTCGAAATCGTCATCTAAACCCTAGATATCCAACTACTATAAACAGTAAGTTGCTCCCATGTCGTACGAAAAAGGCTCATTTAAATCATGATCTCACAAGGACTCTGAATATGTGATTAAAAATGACATGTGGACCTCCGATCTCTATCCCTTAAAAAATTAGGGAATATGATAAAAATAGACATCTTTCTCTCTCTATGAAGACCTATGCAAACTCATGGCTATGAAGAAAAGAACACTACTAAACCAATCATGTACATGTTCCCATACTGGAACCAACCCTGGCTCACACAAAGCTAACTCTGATTTTCTCCTAACCCGAGGGTTAGATTGCAAATCCTGAGGGTTAAGAGCCAAAATGAAACATGTTGGCTCTTAACCCTCGATATTTTCACATGGGAAAATCTAGGGGTTAACACTGGCGACTCAAGGGGACAGGATCCCCCTGCAAGATGTTGAGAACCTACAAATATTTGTGTATGAAACTATGAATAATACTCTGTAAGAAATATGGAGAAACATACCAACAACCCTTGTGCCTATCAAGCTGACCTGTAACCCCAAAATTCCTATCCAGTTGAAAATGGAGTAAAAAATTCATACGGTCCTCATGCTGGCAAGATGAAGGAAAAAAGGGGTCTCATCCAAATCTACTACCTTCTACCACCTACCATGTACACTCCTCCCTGCAGAAAATATGCTAAATTTGACACATGGGAGAGAGTCACTTAGTCAAATGTCAATAAAGTAAACACCTTTCAAGCACGAAGGAAACCACCAACCATCAATAATGCTAATGGGCCCTAAGGTACGAGCACACATTATCACTATGAAATATGTATTGAAGTTGAACACTGACAAGGATCATTCGATCAAGGCCTAATGAAGATCAACCTTGTCAAATGTGAAATGACCGCCAATGAGGTTAACGACCATCAAAGTGCTCTAATTTTGGATCATCCCTAGATAATGTGTCAAAGTTGATGCGGGATGACTTACTGGAAAAAAAAGTGATGATGAAAACTCTTCCCTCAGCATGAAGTGATAACTCAAGAAGATATAGGATGCATGGTTCCATGTCCCTACCACTGGATGAGGGGGATCACTGACTCAAAGTAGATGACTCAATGGAAAGCAATGAAGAGACAAAACATAAGATGACTCAAGAATCTCCTATGTCTCTTCAACTCTCCCCTTTCTAATAGACTCAATGCTTTAGAATATGAACAAACATCCCCTCATCCAGGCTCACTCTAAAAATAATATGGTAGAAGGACTCAACAAACATAGGATAAGACATTCAAAGATTTGACCCAGAGTTTCAAAAACCGGACAACAATTACTAGGAAACTAAGACCAACCTAAAAATAGGCACTAATTACTCCACAAGACACGACCACATGTTGATGTAATAAGGAAAAAAATAGGGACTCTTACCCTGTGACTTGAAAGAAAAATATCCAAACCAAAAGGGTTAACTTGTTGTCCTAAAGCATAAAAAAACAATACAAATAAAAACAATAAATGGACTCTAATACCCAAAAAACCAGAAATTTCACCTCCTTTGTTTCTTGGAGGCTATTCAAAGCTCGCATGATTTAATAACCATACTCGAATGACCAATGTAACCATGCATCTAAGTGATCGATTAAACGAGAAATATCAACACATTCAACCTTCCAATGCAACCAATCATGAAATCTCATAAGTTAGAAAGATACTTTGATGTACTTGCTACTAAAGGTTGTTGGTTGGAATTTGGAACACGATACTTCAACAATAATGAGCATGAAAGCATGAGATCCAAAACTCTTAGAATCTACTTGTTGAAATACCTCCATCATTCTCATCTCAACTAGATCATGATGAACCCAGATATCCAAGCATTGATTTGTCAAAGGATCCTCTTGAAGAATTTTTTTTTTGTAAGGAAGATCATCTTTTGCTAGAACCAAAATTTTCTCCCCCTATTGCAATGGTAACTAATGAAATTGTTATTTAACAACTACTGGGATAGGCAAGGATGAAGTCTCTTGTTGATTGAATTCTGTATAGTTGACTTGTAGTTCTTCTTGGCATACTTCATCATCATTAATGGAAGAAACCAATGAACCCACTTGGAAACTCAACTCTTCATCCTCATCTTCATGGAACTCTGCATATGATTCAAGTAGTGTAGCTACGTGCTCCTGATTATCCAAGCATGATTCATCATCATCATGTTCATCTCCAAGAACTTGATAAGGTGCAAGTTCTTCTTCTTTAATAACAAGGAATTCTAGCACTCTTGTAACAACCAATGCTTGAATATCATTTAATGGTGTCACCTTCATTGGTTGGTCATGGATAAGAGGAAACCTATGGCATGAAAGGATATGTATTTCTAACTTGATAGCAACAACTTGGGCCTCCTCCAAATTGTGAAGATATTTTTTCCTGAGAAAAATACCAAAAATTCCATCATGTTGGTTGTGGAGCCTGATTATCTTCCTGATGCAGAGGTCCTTTGCTTTCAGCTGTGTCTATACCCCATGAAGTATTTTCACCCCAGAAGTATGTACACTCTTCCACGGGAAGTCTGGGAGAGTACCCTGCTTGGGGTTGGGGTCCAATGTCCCGAGGCTACAGAATTACAGGGGCAAGCTGGGCCCAATCAGGGTCCAGTGAGCCCATAAAATGCCTTATAAAAATTATATTGTAATTTCATTGTAAGAAATGCGGGCCCGTTCATTATAAAGATTATGAGATCTAACAGTAGATGTTATGTTAGGTTTTTTTTCCTGAGAAGACAACCCTCTTTTATATGAGGGAAATGTATTCTCTTTGACTATATGCAGTGAATGTGTGATACAGAGAGGCTGTGTGAGAGAAAGAAGAGGAGAGTTACAGCGGGTTTCTTTGCTAGGTTTGTATCCCCTTCATTTCTTGGATAATAATAAAGGGAGGACACAGCATTTTCTACGGTGGACGTAGCCCACACTAAGGTGAACCGATAAATCTATGTCTCTCTTGTATTGTGTCTTACCGTGTTTTTATTTTGCATTTGTTTTATTTCCATGCTCCAGCAGTCCACATTTTCTAACAATTGGTATGAACATAAAAGGTAGCTTCCTTGGAACAAGAGGGTTTGGTTCGAGTGGGAGCAATGGGGAAGATGGAAAATTTAGAATTGAGAAATTTAGCATTGAAACTACAAGTTATGGAAGATGAGATGGAAGACTATTTATATGAGAAGGATCTATTCCTACCATTGGAGGAGTAGCAAAGAAATTAGATTAGCCATAAAGGGCGAAGAATGGGAGATTCTTGACAAAGGCTCTAGGAACGTGTCTAATTTGAAACTGGCGTGGGTGGCTTTCAATATTTGGAAATAAAAAGAAACCATGAGATTTGATGGATCACTGTATGAAATTGTATGTAAAAGAAAAACCTCGGCATGAATATAGGTATTTCTAATGAGAGAGAGATTATTTAATATGAATATGTCGAGGAAGGTGGATGCATTTGCGGATCATTTAAATGAATTTAATACAGGTTACTAATCAACTAGGACAGTTACGTAAAGTGGACTTTGTGATGATGAGGTTAAGGGCTCTTCTAATGTGTGCTCATTGCAGGAAAGATGGAATGGCTTGGTCATGTTTGTAAGTAACTTCTGTCTGGTTCAATAACTTTAAAATTTGATGTTGTTGTTGGTGTTATCCTTTGGTGAGGAAATGTGGCTGGAGAAAAGCCACGAGGTGAAACATGATACATTGAACATGGAGGCGGGGAAGACAAAAGGATAGAGGAAGGGCTCAAAAAAGCCGGGAAATTCTAGGCAGGGCGGATCCAAATCAGGACTTGGAAAGATGAGTGTTGGAATTGTGGGAAGAAAGGACATCGAAGAAAGAGCTACTTGAGCTTCAAAGAAACAAAGAGATGGACTAGCGGAGAGAAATGGGAAGCAAATGCTATAGCAATTGATGTGTTACAAGATGCTTTGATGCTTTCATGCGTCTTCTGAATCTTGGGTAAGTAGATTGGGAAGACTTCATTCATGCACCACTGAAAGTAGGAAACATTTTCTAGATTATGTTCAAGAATTTGATTTTGGGCGGAGTTCAATTAAATTTGATAATAGACCATGCAAAATTGTTGGAATGGAAATGTAAAAATAAAGCAACGAAGGGGAAACCAATGGTTGTTGAAAGAGGTAAAACATGTTCAGTTGGTAAAAATCTAGTTTCAGCAGGCGGGTTGAAATTGAAGGTTGTATATCCCTATTTGAGATAAGACGTGAAGGGTCATCAAAGGATCATTGGTGATAGCCGAAGGAGAGAAGGTGGTACATTGTATCTATGTATTGAGTATCGACTCTTCTATATCTTTGGCTTCTAAACGAGTGGATATGTATGGAATCATGGGACACATGGTGAAGAATTATAGATCCTTCCACAAAGAAATTTGTTACTTGATCTTAAACAAATTGGTTTGGACTTGTGAGCATTGTGTTTATGGAAAACAAAGAAATTGATTTCAGGCGGAAAAGAAAAGAGATAGAAAAGGTTAGAGCTTGTGCAGCCTACAAATGTATGGGGACCATTTCGAGGGTATCATCTCTTGGTGGCTCTCATTATTATGTTACTTTTTATTTGATGATGCAACTAAACTTGGGTTTATTGCATTAGAGCAAAAATGCGATGTTTTTGATACTTTTAAGAAATGGAAAGCTTTAGTTGAGAATGAGGCGGGAAAAAGTTTGAAGTGTCTAAAATAAGATATCTTGATTGAATCTGCGACAAGAGGGTTTGATGGTCTTGTTCCATACCATGGATTAAGTAAGAGTGAAGACAATTCCACAGAACTTCCCACAAGAAATTGGTGTGTAAGAAAGGATGAACTTGACAATCATGGAGAGTGCAAGGGGTATGAGATTGCATTCTTGGTTTATATACAGTTTTGGGTAGATGTTGTAGATAATATTATTTACTTAATAGAGGGACCTTCAAGCTCTTTGGATGGTGAAAATTCCGGAGGAATGGGCGGGGAAAAAGGGTAGAAGCTGACTCTTTGGCTTTTAGGTTTGTGAAGCATTTGTACTCCATATTGATAAAGAAAATGCGAACAAATCTTGAGGCAAAATCCAAGATGTATACACCTTGTGGATATGGTGTTAATGATTTTGGTTATAAATTATGGGATTAGCAAAAATAACAAAATCATTGGGAGTAGAAATGTCATATTCAATGAGGAGAAGGTCATACAAAAGAAATGGGTTGTAGGGAAAGAAATAGGAAAGCGAAAAACAAGAATACGGTCTTAGTAAGGATCAGCAGAAAAGGAAATTCCAAAGGAACCCTGAAAATCAAAATGTACAAGGAAACAGCGGGTACCTCAAACCGTGCAAGGTGTTGTTGAAGATCTACAGGGTTAAGTGTACCCCACAGACGATACTCTCCTTCATTATATTATTTATTGTTGGCCGGTCACAGTGAGGCAGAATGTTATGAAAGAACATGCTGGTAGAAACTAAAAAGAAGTGGTAGAAAGGTATGAAAGAGAAATGGATTCCTTGGAAAATAACTAGACTTGGGACTTGGTTAGGTTACTGTAGGAAAAAGAGCATTACAAAACAAATGGGTTTACAAGTTGAAGGAAAGAAGATGGGAAAAGCGGGTACAAGGCTAGACTTGTTGTAAAGGGGTTTTACCTGTGAAAAGAAGGTATAAATTTTGATGAAATATTTTCTCCACATTTGTTAAAAATGGCTTTCAATTAGAACTGTTTAAGTCTCTTGTGGCCCATTAAATTTGCATCTTGAGCAGGTTAGATGTAAAAACAACTTTCTCCATGTGGATTTGGAGGAAAGAGAGATTTATATCTGACCACCTGAGGGGTATGAGGTCAAAGGGAAGGGAGAATTTGGTATGCGGGTTGAAGAAGAGCTTGTATGGCCTAAAAGCAAGCTCCAAGGCAGTGAAATTTGAAGTTTGACAAGTTTATAGCCAGGCTGTATGGTTACATAATAGATGTCATTAAGTCTTTGTGTTTATTTCACAAGGCTAGAAAATGGAAGCTATATTATCTTACACTATTGTATGTAAGATGACATGCTTGTTCTGATCTGAGATTATAAATGTCATACTCAAGAAAATTAATACAATTCATTTTGTGATGAAGGATTTGGGTCTTACAAAGAAAACCCTTGTTATGAGAATAACAAGAGGCAGGAAAAAATCATAGAAAGTGACATTTATCTCGAGGTACAGAGAGAAGGTGTTGGAGAGATTTATAATGGAGAATACAAAACCAGTTAGTACACCTTTGGCCCGACCATTTCAAATTAACTAAAGAAATGTGTCCCAAGACCACGGAGGAGATAGAATACATGTCCAAGGTCCCATATTCATCAATAGTTGGCAACTTAATGTATGCAATGGTACAAGACTAAATATTGCACATCAGTGGGAGTTGTGGTATATAGAAAATCAGTGGAACATTGGGAGGCGGTAAAGAAATTAGTTCTCGGGTATTGTGAAGTACTACTACACATGCATTATGTTTGGAAGTTGAGACACTTTTCTACAGGGATATATTGATTGAGATATGGGTGATAAAGGCGAGGAGAACACCAGGTATGTTTTTACTACTATAGGTGGAACCAAAAGTACCGTTGGATTTCATGCTGCAAAAGGTTGTTTCACTTTCAACATGAGAGCGGTATGTTCTTTGCTTTCTAGGAGCTTGAAGTAAATAGATGATTTGGTTACAAAGGTTTATGGAGAATTGGGAAAGAAGCGGAGAACAACAAGTTTTCTTGTGTGGTCGGAAGTGCATTCACCTTACAAATAACTTCCGACCTTCCATTTAGAAGACTAAGCATATCTGAGTTGAGGTGTTACCACTTGATACGATCCAGCTTTAGAAGATGAATGATTAGAAAGATGGAAAAAGATACACCTAGCCCGTGAATCCACATTGACATGTGTTAACAAGGAGTAACAGGGAAAGCCGGAGTTTTTGCTGGTTTCAGTTAATCTTCAAGATTGAAGATGAAGATGAGAAATTACCAGGTCCAAGAAGGTTCAAGTCCATTGGAGTTGTTGAATCTGATCTCAAGTGGGAGGTGTTGGTTGTGAGCACAGTTATCTTCACGATGCAAAAAGGTCCTTTGCTTTTAGCTGTGTCTATACCCATGAAGTATTTACACCCAGTATGTACACTCTTCCACCTTGGGGAGTGCAGAGGAGAATTACCCCCCTCTGAGGGTAGAAGAGGTCCATCCCACAATTTGCAGAACAGCGGGGGTTCATGAGCCAAGGAAAAATTGCCTTGTATATTTATTTTGTAATTTCATTGTAAACCTGGGCCGTTCATTATAAGGTCATGGCGGAATCTATGATGCAGAGATTATGTTAGGGTTTTCCCTAGAAGCCTTCCCTCTCTTTATGAAATGTATTCGCGACTATGTCACGAGGGTGAATGTGTATTACAGGAGAGAGCTGAGAGAGAAATAAGATGAAGTTACATCGGGTTTCTTGTAGGTTGTATCCCTTCATTTCCGGGTTTTGCTGTAGGTTGTATCCCTTCATTTGCTGGATAATAATAAAGGAAGGACCTGGCAATTTCTCTGGTGGACGTAGCCCGCACTGGGTGAACCACGTAAATCTGTGTCTCTCTTGTATTGTGTGTCTTCTGTGTTTTTTGTTTCTGCATTTGTTTTATTTTATTGCTCCGCGGTCCTATTTTCTAACACATCATATGTGTCAAGATAGTACATCAAATCCATAACATTATTAGGCATTACAACAATAGGAATTCTATAATAAGTCTTAGGAAAATGGGCATTAAAATCGGTCACAATCGTATTCTCACTCTTTTTAAGATTAGAAAAAGATTTAAGTAAGAAAGAGTTATCTTGTTTATCCCCCCATTTTTTTGTGAACTTCTCTTAGAATGAATCCCATCCATCAATGGAGGCATCGTGAAGGGATTTTTAACATCTTTGTGCATTCCCCTCAAGGTTCTGCACAAACATCCTCATCACCACGTCCTCATATTCCACTCACAATCATCCACTACTTTTAAAAAATAAGCCAAGTGATCCTCAGTCGATAATCTAAACTTCCCTGCAAACAAAGGTAAGAGTTTGTGATATTCACCTGCAAGTAAGTCATGAGGATGATTAGGAAATGAAACAAAACTTAGTGGGGCATAAATATTTAATTTATACCTTGCTAGTGGCCTCACAACTCTGGCCATAATATTAATCTAAGATGAAAACAAGCACAATTATTTCCATAGTATTCACTAGCTTGAGATGAAAATGGGCATGAACCCAAAGATGAAGGTGTCATAGTTACACTCACCTTAGTGTTTGTCTAAAGAATAGAATTAGCAGGGGAAGAAACTACCAAAGAACTGAATATTCTTACCAACTTTGGAAGAGTTTTTGGTGAAAGTATATTCTTGTTTTGGAAAATATGTTAAGGCTTGCTCGAGCTCAGAACTAGACCTTGTGCCAGATCAAATCTAGATGATATTCTTGTGTCCCTTAGTGCAGTCAACCCTATTTCCTGTGAAGTCACCATATGAGTTCAAATAAAATAAAGAAAAACTCACTAGTATCGTTGCAATCTGAGGATTGATGCCTCCTCGACAATGATGCCAATTGTTAGCACAAAATTTCGCACTTGCAAGAATGTGAAAGAATCGTGAATCGACAAGTTAGAAATTCATGTAACTCTAGGAGAAGATCCCCTAAGTGTCACTGGAAAAAAATCCTCTCCATTTGGGTTGGTGTGTGCCAACCTCGGGGGCTGTCCCTAGTATTTTGCATGCGTTATCTTTCCTGTAAATATACAAAATAAGTTCAAAAATACACACATAAGATGACCTTTGGCTAGTTATTAAGCTACCAAAGGGGTAAGTAGTATAATTTTGATTTTGAGTGGAAGAAAACCTCGCAACATTAGCTTTAAATGTATGAAAAGGGAGAAAAAAAGGTGTTATTACAAGGCTAAAACACCAAAACAATAGGCTAAAAGCTTCTAATAATGCATAACACTCAATCATAATACCAACAAATTCCAAAAGCTTGATACCAACACATCAAAATTTTATTCCTGCTCTTGCCAAAGGGATGATTGCACCACATAACACAAGTACAAAAATTGGTATAGTAATGACCCCTACACAAAGACTAGAAGCTATAATAATAGAGAATGAAAGAGAGAGTGTTTGTTGCTACTACTGAAGAGATTGACTCAAAACCAATGTAGAATCCATCAATATATAGGAGAATGAGGGTGCTTAATAGCTTCCCCCTCATGCAAGGCCTGTAAGAGAAGAGGTGAAGTAAAGTAACCATGAGCTCATGTGTAACTCCTATGATGATGGCCATAACTCATGTATATGTTCTATGCTAACTGAAGATAATTGAGGGAAAAGGGAGGAAAGAGGAAGGATCCATGTGCAAACCAAAGAGGAGATGTGCATGGGTAAAAGGAGGAGTTAAGTGGAAAAGGATAAGTGTGCACAAGAAGAAAAGGGAAGACATGAATACCCACTTAAGTTAAAATAAGAATTAAGTGGATGTGAATACACGCTCATCCTAAAATAAAGAATTGAATGAAGACATGTAGTTGAAAAATGAATTGAGTGAGGACATGTAGGAGTTATGTGGAGGAGAGAGAGAGAGAGAGTTAAGTGAGGACTTGTGGGAGAGAGGAGTGAAGTGGAAGAGAGGGAGACTTCATCTTCAATCAACTCGAAACACATAAACTTATAACTTTTGAAATGTGCCAACTCTCAACTAATGCATGTTCTTTAATAACTCAACCACAATTAATAATATCCTCATGCATGCATGTGCCACATGTCACATTCTGAAGTTTCCAAATGTTGGAATTTGGACCTGCCACATGTCACATGTGTAAACTCCTGTCTCCAAAGAAAAGAACAATACTAAACCAATCCTATACCTATTCTCATACTCGAACCAACCATGGCTCACACAAAGCTAACTCTGAAAAAAAATATCTGAATGGCAGCCAAAATAGAACATGCAGGATCTTAACCCTCATGATTTGCACATGGGAAAATCCAGGGGTTAACAAGACATAGATATAATAAAAAAAATTGGCAATGAAATAATGAAAGGAAATAAATGTGCAGTAAAAGTTACATTCATTTTACAATTTATCTTACAAATCAAAATGGTTCATAGATCATGGAATGTTTGACCTCTATATAATGGAAGGGTGCTTAACACTTATTAATGTATGCTATAGTTCATAGTATAATCAATACATCAAGGTGGAGCTGGGGATGTATAACGAATTCAAAGCGACATTTGACCACAACCATGGTGCAGGCGACCAACATGTTATAAACCTCATAAAAATTTCAAAAGAGATCTACACATCACTCACTTGTCAGACAATCAATGATTCAACTCTTTCCACATGTACATTTTCATTATTGTATAATAATATCTTGGCTAACACTTCAAGAATGCATGTTTATTGATCTATTAAAGCTTATGCAAGGCAATCTACAGATGAGGAATATTAGAACACCTATGGGCTCATCTCTTTCATAACTAATAGCCACACCTCTTGTTGAGTTGGCATGCATTTGAATCTCATGGGGTGAACATATTTACAATGTAAGCTCCTTAGCCTATAACTAAAATATAACATCATTCAATGTGTCCAATTGACAAAGTAAATAACCAAAAAATAATATGAGAAAAGGACATCTACGATTTACAACTACATAGCTAGTAATGATGCAAGTGGTTGCCTTTCAAAATGTTGAAATGTACCATCAGATTCATAATATAAAGGAGTTTGAACACTGGAAAAGAGTAGTGGACACTATAAACATAGATGAGAACTTTGAGGATGAAGTTGAACTTGGACAAAGTTTTTTCCATCTTAAGTACTAAAATACAAGCACCATGACATATAAAAATAGCAAGTACTGGAAGAATAACAAAATCTAGACCAAAAGATGCAACAAGAATGCACCAAGAAAAATAATAATTACTTCGAAATGAATCAAAATAGTTGGTAAAATTCTTTTAAATTTAGAGAACCAAGATTGCATGTGGTGCAAAGTTCCTTCAGGTTTCAAGGTTATTAATCTAAATATAAAATGAAGACAATATTGGAGTGAACACAACTTGAAATGAAGCTTTAATGATAAACCTTAAAAAATAAAACCACCCTTTTGTGAACAAGCGTTTACTATGTAACTAAGTGCACATTGGGTACATCTGAGTTTTAGAACATACCAGAACAAGCATGGGTCAAGACAAAAAAAAACTTGTAAAAAAATGCTTTAGCATTTAAGTGTTGAGATTTATAAGTGATGGCAAGAGAAACAAATGGAACCAATCCAAACCTAAATTCGGCATCACGCATTCTTCCTTGAGCCCATATAGCCCCTAGCGCTATAACCTGGCTCTAATACCAATTTGCAATGTACCCATTTGTTAAATTATCAAACAAGGCTAAATTTGAATATTAAGACCCTATTAATGGAATATTGACAAAGATAATCTCATTTCAGAATGGCAATTATATTTTCACTACATCACGGCTTCCATCTCCAACAACGCATTGGAATCATTTCCAAGCACATTAATACAAATGAAATGCAAAAATTGAAAAGTAGCAGTTCCCCATTTTTTCAACTTTAAGCTCCCACTAGATAATGCAATATTTACAAATACAGATCTGATTCCTCTTATTGTATAGAACTGAGACATTGATGTTGGACTGTAATTACTTGAAAACATACTTTTAAACTAGCCTTACATTAATGAGTATATACCAAAAATAACATTGACATATTTTACCACACTGACATATTACTTGTAGCATGTGAAAATTTGAATCTCTTATTGAAAACTTGATTTCATTTCCTTCAAACCAATATTATGTAAATGATGTATGAAGCATACAAATACAACAATCATGCATCCTCTTATTGTTCACATCTGGCCCATTTATGTCGCCTTGTGATAGCTTTTGATTCTTTCTCTTTTTAGCATCCATACCTATGTTGCACTAGTTTTCAGGACGAGGGCACAGTGGGGACGTGTCCCTGGAACACCTAGAGCGCACCCTGAATTTTTTTTAGGGGACTACGAGTTGGGGACGAAAATTTTATATATATATATATATATATTAAAAATTTAGCATTCACTATAAACATTTGTAGTTATGCAAAGCTTGAGCAATTTAAAAAGGGGAAGAGTGACATTCCATTATTGGCCTCTAGACGAGCAAAATGCAATTTATCTTACTATTTTCAATTTGCAATAAGGTCCATGAAGGGTCTATGAGACAGAGAATTGTCTCTATAACATTGTTTCTTCCTTATATTTCTTGTTTATGATGATTATTAAAACATAAAATACATTCCCTTCTCAATAGCTTTTGCAAAATTTCAACGCTGTGTTGAAAACCATTATAAAACACTTTGGTTCTATAAATAGATTAGATTCATACTTTAGATTAAGGTGATTAAATAGGAATTTATTCAAACATTTAGCACCTAAGCCAAATCACTACTATATGATTGTTTTCACAATGCTCGAGGTCGAGATGGTGGAAGCACTAGACTTGAATGACTCTTGGAAACCCATCTACAATATGTAAAAGCTGAGATGACCTGAAAAATTAGAAGAATGAGAGAAATAACCACATGGATCGACCCTTTGAAATGTTGCATTTCCCATTCTTTTGACATGGAGGCTTTGCTTTTTGTAATGTTGTTGCTGAAAATACAATATTTAAATCACTAGAAACTCAAATCGAAACCCATCATACAAAACCCATGTTTTGAGATGCAACTTGTACAACAGATTTAGATTTAGTGCAATACAAATATTATGTATGTAAAAAATGATTATATTGTCAAATCATCAATGTCCATGATTGTCAAAATTGAAGATATATGCCCAGAATATCTCTAAAATCTACCCTGAAAATCCCTGAAATTTGCTTAGAACATCCCCAAAATCTCTCTGGAATGTCCCTGAAATCTACCCAACATGTCTTGGGGACAGACAACAAGTCCCCAAGTCCCTGATGATGTCCCCGACAATTTGGGGACGTTTCCTAAGGGTACCCAAGTCCCCGAAACGTGGGAACGACGAGTACATGATTTTTTGGGGGGTGGGACAGGTCCCCATGCAACATAGATCCATACCCATCTCTCAATATGTCAATCACAAAACAAACATTAGGGTGAAAACACTGGATTCAACTCTTTGCATCTTTCCTCTATCTAGTACTAACATAATTAATGATTATGGGTGTCAAGTGAATTAGTTTGGTTTTGTGGTTAGTTGCAGTTCACATAAGTGGGTTCAACCCTGCCATGGTGTGTACCACCCTTGTAGAAAGTTGGCATTCATTGCTCCGTTTAAAACCACTCCATGACATACCACAATTACATATTCAGAGAGCAATTTCCCATTCATGGTTTCTCTTGTAAGAGTAAAGACACATCTCTTGCAACATTAAACATTGAATGTATGATATTAACATGAGTGTATTGCCAATATCAACTAAGATAAAAGGGGTGGTTTCTTGCCTGAGTGGTAGAGAGTCCTCAAGTTTTTTCATGTTGTCCAAGCGTCCCTTCAATTTTGTTTCCACCTCCATGTCACCTGAAGTTTCTTCATCATCATCTATGGAATAAGATGAGAAATTATCATTGGTAATACTAGAGGAAGAGACCGAGGTAGAGTCTTTACATGTGCCAAAATTGCCCAAATGCTCCAATGGGTCTTCAACAAACCATCGTGTCTAGTTTACTGAATATGAGTGTCAAATTGGAAAATTTTAAATTTTCATGAATGGTTTCATTGCCTTATAGTCTGCAGTCTATATATGTACTTTCAGGGCATAGATTAAAAGCATGGATCATAGTCTCGTGTCACTATATTGTATATACCGAAACATTTGATCTTGAACACAAATAGTAAACAAAAAGATGTGACTTGCACAACCAACTCATAAATCCTTGGTTGAGGTAGATATAAGATCTTGTGATTACTATCAATATCATAGAGGCCTCAATCCCTCAAATGGACAATTGGTTATTTTGTCCATAGAATAAGCTCAAATCCTTGAGGACTTCATTTCTAAGGTCCTAATAACAACATATCCAACTGTAATAATACTTGAAGTCTTCATTATAACATTTACAGAATTAAAAATCTAAATCTCTAGTTACAACTAGTGTTATCAGAACCAGACCGATGACAGAACCGATCAACCCCAAAAATGTGAATTGGATCGGAACAGTAAAAGAAATGGTCGACGAAGAAATACACAAAATATTCAAATTTTGAAAAAAAAACATATATATTCATGTGCATCCATATGAATCCAAACCATTATACACAAATATGCAAAGTTTTTCATGTATATAGCAAGGGTGCATATAACCAAAATAGCATCGAGTGCAATCCATCTATGAACCAAAATATATCAACAAAGTGGCTCTAAATGGCCTCTAGAGTAAAAACAAATCATGCTACGACAAAATACTACATATCATCAAAATCATTACCTATATTAGGATCCTCCTCATCAATGTCACACTCTAAGCATTAAAATAAGATAGAAAAAGTTTAGCATGCATAATAAGTGATTTTACTAGAGTGAAGGGTACATTTTTACTAGGGTCATGAAAAAGAGTTCAATAATCAATGCCACCAACATCGAGGTACATAGAGGGCTTGGTGCTCTTGATTAAATGTTAGTTCCATACCCTCATACATGATAGAATCCAGTGGAAACGTTGCAATCTTGTCAATCTTGAAATCCTGAAAACCGTTAAGTCCACTGAATTTTGAATGGGACCTAAAAAAAATTCTACTTTCTTCATATGAAGTCCAATGAGGTTGGAACCACTCTCAAACATCCTGAAACAATTAATGGTAATGTTAAAAAATTAAGTAAAAGAATGAAAATGAAAGAAAAAAGAGAATGTCACTTTTACTATGGTGGGTGAAATGGAGGGGTGTGGACATCTTTAAATAGCATTAGTATGGCCCTGAGGTCAGTTATTAGGCAACCCATCTTTAATGATTATTTTTTAAATTGGATTATGGTGGTCCCTGGTCACATCGTATGGTGTTGTATGAAACCTGTCAGTCAGATATTGAACCAGTCGAAAATGGTTCAAGTCAACAATTTGGACCAATTCTGGTCCAAAACCAGTTGGATTGGTCGGTTCCACCGATTTCGATAACAATGGTTACAACTAATGGCATGACTATTGGATCTACATTCACACTAAGTTTTTCGTTCTCACAAAATAAATGCAGTCACGCACTTTTATACATTTTTTAAAAACCAGAATTTGTAAATTTATTAGATTTTAAAATAGTTTAAACCTATACACACCATTAATGGAAAGGCTATTGGATCTACATGCAGTAAGTAAAATCAACTCGAATAGACAAAGATCAAATTTTCAAGTTTAACTTCAAAGATCTTGGCACGAGAAACATAAGACAACTGGTTATGGTAGAATAATCAGAATTGAAATGGGGATATACTCATTGCAAACACTAGCTATCTAAGAGTCCAAGTGATCAAATCAACAAGAAACAAATATCATAAAGGGGCTCCCAAATATTGATAACATAAACCTCCTATACAAAACCGCTCCCAAAACTTTACATGAAGGAATCAAAACATATCTGAATCCTAAGAGAATATCCTTCAAAACTATCCCATGGAAACTCATAGACCAATAAATATGTTGGCAAATGTAGTTGTAGACCATCGGCTAGATAATATCGACATTTACCCAAATCATCATGGAGAGTTAGGACAAAATCATTAAGGAGAATAACTGTACACCCCAATTCAATGCATTCAATCGCCCTCACCTCCCAGTACACCAAACAATTAAACCAATGTAGGTCCATCTTAAATCCGAATCTATCAAGCACTGAGAGGGATCAAATTTCTTGAAGTGTAATTTTTTTTAATTGTCATTTAATATAAAAGAATTAATATTTTAGATGTCATATGTAAGTATGTAAATACATAGTATATATGTGTCTGTGATATGTAATGGTTTGTGTAATTGTTTTCTTTTAATTAAGTCGACTTTATTTTTATTATTGTTAATTTTTTTAATTGAGCCAACTTTATTTATTTTTAATGAAACCTTAGCTAACATAAGGTTAATGTGACATCTCCCCCATACCGCGTTGTAGAGAACCTCGCTACTCTTGGTGCAATAAACATGTATTTCTAATACCATGTCTTTGATCAATCACAAAATTACAAGCCTACGGGAAATTATTTGCAATTATTCAAGAGTAAAATATCTCTTATACCAAAAATAATGAAAACCTTCTAAAGAAAAGATGAAGTACTTGTCTATTTTGAAGATTGAATACCAAGAAATTGACCAAGACAAAGCAATTTTCCACCCAACCATTGGTAGTCCTTTGGGGACATCATCCCATATCCAGGCTGGGGAAAAGAAGAATAATGCATAATTCTCAGGGCAGTCTCTCCAACTCAAGAGCAAGAAGAAAACTAACCAGGTATCCCACTGCTGAATTCTTGTAAACATAATAGTTATTTGGTACCTAGAATCCCTACCCCACACAACAAAAGGATAATTTTTCTTTCACTACTCAATAGTACCTAGAATTCCCTCCCTCCAGTGTTCTTCAGTGTGGGCATAGAAAGGTCCAAGTTGTTGTTTATTAACTCATGCAAATTATTTTTCTTATTTCTTGGCTCTTCTCAAGGTTCTAATGGATTCCTTTCATGGCTATTCCATCCCATAGTATGGCAACATTCTTTTTCCAAGCAAAAAATTAGTTTTCCTCTCTTCCCTCTTCTCCAAAAATCAACTCTCTCTTCCCATTCTAATTTCCCCTTTTTGCATGAGTGAAAGATGGAAAGAGAGTTCTCATTTAAATCTTCCTAGTTCCAAGAATGTAGGGGGGTCGAGTTGCTAGAATGTAGGAGGTGATGAACTTGGTTTACTCCACTTCTCTTATCTCCAATTTAAATTATAGGCTAGGTTCAATAGAGTGAAGGTTAATGACAAGATGAGTATGAAAACAGACATAGGATTCTTTTAAAAATTCGCTTAGACCCCCCCCCATCTTTCCCCTCTTGTGGTATCATAGCCCCTTTAGGTGCTCATGCTCAGTCAGTCTTGGTTATTTTATTAATAAATTGATTTTAGTGTTTCCAAATTTTCAAAACTGGGGTCCTCATGGGAGAACCTTCACCGACAAGATCGACTATAACTTGATAAACGTACTCAATACTCCTTGTTAGGGTTCCAAGATGGATAGACAAAGCAAGACACCAAATAATTATCAAACTAACAAAGGAAGAAGGAGAGGAGTTACCCCAAAATGTATTCCCTCCAATGGTAGAAAATCCCTTCAATGGATGAATCTAGTTGGCTTGTAGAAGACTTGAGCATTTCACCACCAATATTTATTCACCAAATAAGAATCAAGATAGAGAAAATTCAAGAATTGACACCAACATCCAGAAAGAAAGAAACCTTTACACAACCATATGCACCTAGAAAGATACGTCAATTAAGCTCCAAGGATTGAAAGCTCCAAAAATCTAACCATGAGTAAAAATGAGGAAAGACTACTCTTTGTATAGAGTCTAGCTCAACTTTCTTTACAATAGAATAGTAATATTTCATGTGAGATCCTTAGATCTAGCCTATGGAGGAGTAAATGATTATTTCCTCTAACTAATCAACAATACATAAAATAATGAGGTGGTCAAGCCACATGTCCAATCCTCCAACCAAAATATACCCAAGAGAGTGAGACGCCTCTATCAAAGAGGGAAGAAGATGAATCAAAGGTACAACATATATCCTCCAAAGACCTCCAAGTGGATAGATCTGCAACCAACTCCTAAAAGTAGGCAATGAAAACATCCAAGATCTCCTCCAAGGTGGATGTGTAGCTCTCTAAGGGTGAACGTCCTTCAATAGATGCATAAAAACACGGGCCATGTGGCCTCAAGAGATAGGGCACTCTTCACCATGGGAACATATCAAGAATGAACTCCCCAAATAATCAAAACACTCAAGCAAAAGATGTGGGGCGTTCCTCCAACTAGTGGTCAAAATTGCGACAATTTTTTTCCTATGGTAGATTTTAAAAGCACCATAATTGTGTTAATGTTTTCCCAATTTTCTATTACCACCACATTTTGGTAATCTCGTAGAAATTATGCAAATAATGGGATTGATCTGGAATAATTTTGGGCACTATATCAAAAGATAACTACTCATGAAGCCAAGCCGCCCTCAAAATATGCAATGCAACCATAGATTTAGGGTTTGGAACCTCCTAGACCTTCTACAAGGTGAGATGTCGCATCAACAAGCATGATACAATGTACAAAGTAAACTCCAAAGTGGATGTCACCCTCAAATCAAGCAAGTGGATCCATGATACAAGGCCTCAACATGTAGAGTGTGAATAGTACTCAACCATCAACACGAAAAGAATGGACAACTCCCCTAAAATCAGCGTTGATAGTCATGTGTGAGGTATCCAATGTGTAACCTCCTCAAATCACGCTAGCCACCTCCTCAAGTCGAGGAAAGCCCAAGAAGGTCCACACATGTCAAATAGAAGCCCCAATGGCTAAATAATGCATCCTCCAAGGTAGATGTCCCATCAAAGCATGTGACACATGCCTCCAAATGTGTGAAGATGTTGAGTGCTCCAAGATCTATGATGAAGCATGGAACAAGAGGTCCAGGTGCATGAATAATAGCCCCAAACTGCCTAGGGCCTTGTGAAATTGCATTGACAATTGTGAAACTACTTTGAGGGTTGTAAAGATGCCTTAGGATTTGTGAAAATTCCAAATGTCATGATGAAGCCCATGCAATATCCACTTAGCCCCAAAATGTTAGGGTGTTTCTCCAAGGGATCTATACATCCTCATTTACAACCATCTAGTTATGAGTGGAGACTAGAATATCATATGATCAATCAACACATCATCAAAATCTTTGTACATCATCATCAACAATCCATGGGACCAAGTGAATGCCCCAACCATCCAAAGCTCTTTGTGATGAAAATCACAATGGTAGTGAAGAAATTCACTAATAAAACTTGAATATTTTCCAGGTCCTAACAAGCTGCCAACTAGGTCTATCTTTGACCTCAAGTTGGCTCTAAGTTTCAACTGTCAAACAAAGGTTTGTTGTTGTTTTATGACAACAAATTGTTCGAGAACTTCTTCGATGTTTTGTTATGGTTACATAGGCCATTTAGGTGCTCTAGCATGTAGTTTTTGTCACCAAGATGTTAGCACATGCATACCAAAATATATGTAACACACCTAGAGATCTTTACTGCTGAAAATACTATTGTTCTAAACACTAGCATACATGAAAATGAACACAAGTATTTTTGGTCAACATGACCCTGGATAAAATCCCCCTGGGAAAACCAGTTTGGAATATGAGTGTATATATGTAGATAATAGAAGGTGGAATGAAACAAGTACAATAAACATAAKAACTTGATACAATAGCAGCTTGAACCAATCTGCAACACAAGCCCAACTGAAGAACATGCGCCCAAGGATGGTGTGCCCTCCTCATAATGTTGTCAAGACCATTGAACTGAAGCGCTCTACTAAATGAAAKCTCTAATGGAGAAACCCTCCCATAATACTCTGATACTGAGTTGTAGCTATCCACTGAAACTAACCTCACTGCAATCTGAGCTCTGAAATTCCTCCCTGTTGTCAGTGCACCCTCCTCCAAGCAAGAACTACTCCAACAAATAAATGAGGGTCTAAGATATGTGGCTGCCTCCATGGATAGAAGCGCCCAATATTTCATCAAATCTAGCCTCCAAACTCATCCTCATGCTCTCTCTCAAATTATCCAAGTGAACAAATGAGTGAATGAGCTCTCCTTTTCCCTTTGCGCCCCTCTTGAACCTCCATAAGAAAACCTAAAATATGGACGGTTGAGATAATCCTATCTCATGTCCAATCAAAGGTTGAGATCATCTCATAATAATCTTACTCTCAAACCCACTTTGGGTTAAGTTCCCTAAGTTCACTTTATGTCTCCTAATTCACCCACAAAGTGAATTAATAGTCATTTAGGCTAAATTACCAAATTTCATTTAGGACTTAGTACTTCCCACATGTGTTTAGGAGCTCACAAACACATGGAGAACACTTCCCAAGGTACATAATCTCAACACTCCCTCATATCGAGGAAAGTGTTTCTCACCAAGCCCATCTTATCTCTGAAGTAGACATGTTTTCCCCTTGGCAGGGCCTTGGTGAGGATGTCTGCAATTTGCGTGTCGGTCGATATATACTATAACTGCACTACCCCTTTCTGAACCCAATCTCTGATTAATTGATATATGATCTCAATGTGCTTCGACCGATCATGGAAAATTGGATTCTCAGAGAGTTTGATACAACTCTGATTATCATAGTGTATGATAGTAGGTGGCATCTCCTGACCAAATAATCCTACCAGCATCTTATGAAGCCAAATGGCCTCCAACTGGCCTAACTAGCCACCATGTACTATGCCTCGGCGGAACTCAAAGCAACTGGCTTCTGCTTTCGGCTGAATCAGGAAAAAAGTCTTGACCCCAAACCAAAGCAACACCCTGAGGTGCTTTTCCTGTCAGTAGCACATCCTGCCCAGTTTGAGTCAGTGTAGCCAACCAAACTGACCCCATCACCTATGATATAGTCCAGGCCAAAATTGATTGTCCTAGCAATGTACCTCAACACATGTTTTTCCCCAATCCAGTGAACACTTCTTGGCTCTACCATATGTTGGCTGAGAGTGTTCACGAAAAAACAAATATCTGGTCTAGTGTTGATTAGAAACATAAGTGAATCGATCAACTGCCTATAAATTGTAGCATATATCAATTGGGAATCTGAAGCACTAAGCTTCTTCCAGTTGGTAACCATGGGTGTCGACATAGGTCTGCAGTCCTCCATCTGAAATTTGCTCAGAATATATGTAGCATACTTCCCCTTCCCGAGAAATGTGTGTCCCTCCTCCTTCCATACCTCCATACCAAGAGAATAATGCATCAACTCAATGTCACTCATCTTAAACTCTGATGCAAGTCCCAGCTTGCACTCAACTATCAGATCCTTGCCTCATGTGATGAACAAGTCATCCACATTTAAAATGAGAATGAGTGTGTCCTCACCTCTAATGTTGTAAAAGAGGTTAGGATCAACATCACTCTTCTCAAAGCCCATATGAAGCAAGTATGTGTCAATACATGAATACCAAGCTCTGGGAGCTTGCTTCAGACCATAAAGTGTCTTTCTCAAAAGGCACACGTGAGTCTCCCTCTCACTCACCTCAAACCCATGTGGTTTCTCAATGTACACCTCCTCATCTATAAATCCATTTAGAAATGTGGTCTTCACATCCATCTGATGTATGCTCCGACCCATCTCTGTCGCTATGGAAATAATACTCCTGATCGAGGTGTATCTCGCAACTGGTGTGAATGTCTCATCATAATCAACTCCCTCTATCTGAGAGAATCCTCGTGCCACAAAATGGGCCTTGTTTTTCTCTATGCTGCCATCTTCAACATACTTGGTTTTGTACAACCACCTAGAAGTCACAACTAACTTTCCCACTAGCCTCGGAACCACTTCCCAAACATCGTTGCGCATAATGGAGTTATACTCCTCTAGCATGGCTTCTCTCCAGACCTGCTAGTCCACTGCCTGCGAAAATGTTTGTGGCTCAGTATCTGAGATACTCGTCACTAAAGTCAAATATGATCCAAGTCTCATTGGAGTTCTACTCTCTCTGAACTGCCTCTTGGGCTCTCCTACGTTCTCATTGGCCTCCTTCAGGGTCTCCTCCTCCCTGAAGTGGTCAATGCAGAAGTAAGATCTCCCTGCCCAAGAGTATCTTCCTCAGGTCTAGTCTCAACACTCTAAGATCCTGAAGCCTCTACCCCCTATGAATGAACACCCTCTGACTGTGGCCCTGAAGTTGTGCATGGTGACCCTGTCACCCCTGATA
>SNQJ01S0017621.1:7303-26870 GCA_010110895.2 Picea sitchensis | reverse complement strand
CAATCACTTCTTTGCAAAGAAAGGGAGTGAAGTTTCAGTGGACACTAAATTGTGAGAAAAGTTTCCAACACTTGAAATAATTATTGACAAGTGCTCCAATATTAAGGATCGTAGACCTAGAAGAAGACTTCATTGTATGCATCGATGCATGTAATGAAGGACTTGGTGGAGTCCTCAGTCAAAATGGGTTTGTCATATGTTACGAATCATGGAAGTTGAAGGATCATGAAAGAAACTATGCCACTCACGATTTGGAGTTAGCAGCTATAGTGCATGCCTTGAGAAAATGGAGACACTACCTCATGGGAAAGAGGTTTGAGCTAAGAACAAACCACAATGGTCTGAAATATTTATTTGATCAACCAAATCTAAATGCTAGACAAAATAGATGGTTAGAATTTCTAAGCGAATATGACTTTGATATAAAACATATCAAGGGGAAAAATAATAAAGTGGTTGATGCACTCAACAGGAAGGTGCATGAGTTACATGCTACAACCATTAACATGCACCAAACTAATGTTAAAAGCAAAATTCCGGAGGTTGCAAATGCAGATCTGCAGTACAGATAATTGATAGCAATGCTACAGTAGGGTAAGATGCTTCGGAAGGTGGATGATTATAAGTTGGGGATAGATGGAATATTGTTGCGCAAGAACAGGATTTTTGTTCCAAATGTCCAGGACTTGAAACGTATGATTCTGCATGAAATGCATAATGTTCCTTATGCAGGGCACCCTGGATATCAGAAAACCGTAGCAGTGATCAAGAGCCATTAATTTTGGCCAGTTATGAAGAAAGAGATCGCCAAGTACATCGCTAGATGTATGGAATGCCAAAAAGTGAAAGTTGAAAATAGGCACCCAGCGGGGTTGCTGCAACCTTTAACTATTCCTGAATGGAAGTGGGAAGTGGTGACAGTGGATTTTATTACGGGATTGCTTAGAACATGCAAATTGCATGATTCGATCATGGTCGTGGTGGAAAAGCTTACAAAAGTTGCCCATTTTATTCCACTGAAAACTACGCACCAGACAGCAGAGGTTGTTGATATTTTCATGAAGGAAGTGGCACAATTGCACGGGATTCCTAAAACAATTGTGTCCGACAGAGACCCGAAATTCACCTCGAATTTCTGGAAAGGATTGTTCAAAGGATTTAGAACGAATCTGAACTTTAGTACAACTTATCATCCTGAGTCTAATGGACAGACAAAAAGGGTGAATAGGGTGATAGAAGATTTACTGAGAATGTATGTGATGGACAAACCATCGAAATGGGAAGACTACTTACACTTGGTAGAATTCGCGTACAACAATGGGTATCAGGCATCATTGAAGATGAGCCCATTTGAAGCACTTTACGACAGAAAGTGCAATACTCCAGTGAGTTGGGATAATCCATCTGATAGGACAATAGTTGGGCCAAAGTTGCTCAGGGATATGGAGGACCAGATGACAAAAATTAAGCAGAATTTAAAAGCTGCCCAAGACAGACAGAAAAGTTATGCTGATAAGAACATAACTCATAGAGAATTCAAAGTGGGTGATCATGTTTTTCTGAAAGTGAAAGCTAACAGGAGTTTCTTGAAGCTGGGAAGTTGCGCCAAGTTGGCAGCTAGATTTTGTGGGCCTTTTGAATTCCTGGAGAGGATTGGTCCAGTTGCTTATATGATTGCATTGCTTGCATCTATGTCTGTTCATAATGTCTTCCATGTATCATTGCTAAAGAAATATATACCTGATGCTAGTCATATTATTGATTGGAATGTGATTCAGGTGGAGCAAGAAGGCGCTTTTCAAGTGCATCCGGTGCACATTTTGGACCAGAAAGTCAAGCAACTCTGGAACTGAGCCATAGGGCTTGTAAAGGTTCAATAGACCTGGTACAGTGTTGAGGATGCTACTTGGGAGCATGAAGATGCAATGCGGACAAAATACCCGCATCTTTTTGAAGTTTTTTGAAAACTCTGTTATATATGGGTGTATGATGCACTAAGAATAGTGCATAAATAAGGGTCGAGGATTGTAATATTCCTCGACCAAACCCAATGGTAAAGGTAATACAAATATACTTAAGTTGGTGAGCTGTTTTGACCTCATTTGGTAATGCACGTCATGTGGCATAGTGCATGCATGAATTGCGCAGTAAAATGATGTAATATGCACATTCCAGGATACTGCATGCAGTAACTAAGGTGCGCGTAGTATGGAGGACAACGAGCCTCGTGTATATGATATGTGTTATAGGCTGGTGAGCCGGTTATTATAAGTTGGGATGCTTATGTTGTGGTATTAGGCTGGAACGCCTAGATGTCAAGGGCCAATGCACCTACTTTGTACATGACTCATGATTAATATAAAATACATCGTTGCACGCAGACCGACCACGATAAAAGAGATGGGGGACTGAACTTCACCAGTTAGGGAAAGGGAGGGCCAAAAATCAAGGGAATATTATATTAATATTTTCTAAAACGTAAAGTATGGATAATTATTTTATCCTAAGTTCTAAAGTTGGGGACAAGTGGACCAAAGTAACTTTCGATATGACAAGTGTCAAGTTGGGAACATGCATTCATATCGTGGAGGGACTTAGCTCATTTGGGAGATTTTTCCAAGGGATGCGAGACCAGAGCCTGACCATCATTCTCACCATCACTTTCCATGAAGAGTTCACAGTGATTCCTTTACACACTCAATTATCCAGTCAATGATTCCATGACCATTTTCACTCACACATTCCGTTATCCTTGAGACAACCATTTCACCATTTTGGAGCATGTTCCCATAGCCCTTTTTGGTTGGTGTACTTGGTTAGCTTGGAGCAAAATTGAAGAAGCAGGTTGTCAAGCCCGTGAGCAATTCTCCAAGCAAGATAATTGTTGGGGATTGATTCTCGAAGGTGCTAAACTGCAACTACAACGCTCTGAGACTTCTGCTCCGACCTGTTGCTGAAGCCCTGGAAGGGAAGTGGGGCAGCCAAGGGACTGTTGAGCCGAGAAGGGGCACACTTCCTTGGGTGGGACAAGCATGTGGAAAATGAGAGGTTGTAGGCTGTTAGTTGAGTGAGCAATTGAGACAGAGTCTTTCCTGTTGTCCTTGAACCTTAACCTGGATAGGAACCCTTTACCCTGGGTGGAGTTCAGTCCCAACTCGGGGGTGACTCACTATTGAGAGAGATGAACAGTGTCGTCTATGGATGGGAGGTTCGTGGATGATCTGTATGCAGTTGGTGACAGTCTTTCTAAGATAAGTACAAATTGTATGATAAAATGATATGTTGCTTTATTATTTACATGCCTATGTTACAATTTATCATATATGTGATTATAATTGCTTATGTGTTTATGGGTAATTTCCTGTAAGTGCCACATATATGTAGTTATTGTTATTTCAATATAAAAGTTGTATGTTATAAAGAGTAAATTGTTGTTTATGTTAAAAGCTTCCGCAAGAATGATATATGTATATGTTTTAGTTGCATGCAGTTTAAAGAGTAAATATAGGTGGCATAGCTCAGTTGATTACTGTGTATGTTACCGTATGTTCCACAGTAAGGGAACGAAAGAGTTCCCTAGAGTAGCATGGTCGGGTCTGTATAAGGCTGGGAATGTTACTGACTGGTGTAAGAGCATGAGTGGTTGCTCTGGAGTGGCGCACTCCGACCTGTGGTTGGCCAAGGGAACGTTACACTCTTGAACCTCCATAAGGAAACCTAAAATATGGACGATTGAGATCATCTTATCTCATGTCCAATCAAAGGTTGAGATCATCCCATAATAATCCTACTCTCAAACCCACTTTGGGTTAAATTCCCTAAGTTCACTTTATGTCTCCTAATTCACCCACAAAGTGAATTAATAGTCATTTAGGCTAAAATGACCAAATTTCACTTTTGACTTAAATCTCCTAAGTCAAAGTGAAATTAGACATAAAGTACAAGGCACAAAGTACATAATACTTCCCACATGTGTTTAGAAGCTCACAAATACATGGGGAACACTTCCCAAAGGACATAATCTCAACAAAACTCATGAAAAATGAGGGATAACAAAACCCATGAAAATCTTCTCTTTTCATAACCCCTCCCCATACTGGGTACTTTCTTTTGAATTGGAAAGCTCTCCTCATGCCCAACTTTGAGGAACTTATAGTGCTCAAATCAATTTAGGGCTTGTGTACCAATGCTCTAGATTTTCTCTTATTTTCTTCCATGTCTGTCTTATTTCATACTTCATCCTATGATAAAATCCATCCTAATCTTAAAGCTACTAAATTGGCAAAATGATTCATAATCAAATCTATACAAGTTCATAATAAATTTTATGCAATTCTTAAAATGCTCCATTTTATTAACCAGTATATGTTGAAATCTGTCAATTGGGTCTTTTCCCAGGTTCAATTCCCGCTAGTGACATGTTGAGATCTTAATAATGAGTATATTGTTGTAACACCTTTGAGCCCTATTGTTGACCTAACCTTGTGCCTTGAAGAATCTAAGATTTACCTTGAGTACCATCCTTAGAATGAGGGGAAGTGCCCGGGGTTTTCCCCCAGGACATGTTACATGGTGAACAAAAGTACATGTTGAAATCTAGTAATAGAATAAAGAAAGTATCTTCAACATACTCCATTTTGAGATGTAAATAATGATAACAAAAAATTATGGACTTAGAGAATATTTACCATTAAAACCTACTTCCAAGGTTATTTCTCATGTTATCAATACATAATATTGTTTGCTTTGTTGTAGCATTTTGCTTTTTTAAATTTTAAAAGCACTGGTAGAGACCATTGGATTTCTTCATCCTTCCCATGCTTCTTTAAAATGTGAGTTTCAAGCTAGCTCAGTTTGCAACTCTCTGGATCAACCATAGTAGCAAGATTTTGCAACTCTCTGGATCAACCATAGTAGCAAGATTTGGTCATACTTTGCAACATGGAAATTCAACAGTGATACAAAATTTGAACCAATTTTTGTATAGTATGGATATAGTAAAATGAATTTACTTTTGAATGTCTTTGATACCTATCCACTCATAAACCCAAAAAATACATTCCAAAAACATTTTTAAAAACCCTAAAAACCCTATAAATATTGAATGTCTTTGATACCTATCCACTCATAAACCCAAAAAAAACATTCCAAAAACATTTTTAAAAACCCTAAAAAACCTATAAATATAAAGTAAAACATGAAATTTTCAAGGAATATGTATATTTTTTGTGATTTATTGTAAGTCCCTAAAGCTGAAAATCTTCTAAAATTTGGAACAAGATTCATATTTTTGTATCTATGAGATGTATACTTCTGTATTGGAGCTGTACTAATTTTTTGGTTACATATTTTTCCCGTACTGAATTGAATTCAAATTTATATTTATTTTTTAATCTTGCTACTATGGGATCAACAACTTCATTATTGTGATATTTACAGTGATAGGAATCATGTGTCATCTCAATTGCATCTAGTCCGGGTGGTTGAGAGGAGTGTTATCCTCCCCACCTAGGATCAATTCCCGCAAGTGGCATGTTGAGCTCTTAATGAGTATATTGTTGTATTGACCTTGAGCACTTAAAAATCCGATTTACTCTAGGAACCATCATCAAAGTGAGGGTAATGGACTAGTGAGTTTCCCTAGGATATGTATTTTATATAAGGAAAAAAAAAAGAATCATAAATATCATATCCTAAGTCCAAAAGATAGTCATGTATGCAAAATGTTTCCAATCTTTTAATAATAACACATTTGGCTAGCATACAACTTTGGGTGTAGCTTTGACTGGTTAATGGTATTGATATTTTAATCAGTAAAAAATGGTTTGCAGTTTGTTGAAAGGACCAAATTATGCAAAACCAAACTCAATCGCTGAAAACATTCATTTATTTAAAGATGAAGAAAAGCTTTTGCAGCAAAGCATCTTAATGAGTTGGGTGCAGTCAAAAGATTTGGCTCGGTATTTATTTGGGTTAGTCGGTATTTATTTGGGTTAATTTCCAATGCGCCAAGCAGGTTCAAAACCATTCACAATTAGCGATTGTCAATATGTATACTTCGACTCATATAACCCACAATATTCAGTACTAAAAGTAATCAGCGTAGATCCATCTTGAATCCGGATCTATCAAGCCTCGAGAAGGATCAAATTTCTTAATGTGTAAATTTTAATTTATATTTTGTTATCTAAATATGTACATACATAGTTATTTATAAGAGGTTACAGGTTCAAATCCAGAGGGGGGTAGGGTATGTATACCTTCGTAAACTTTANTGGGTTAATTTCCAATGCGCCAAGCAGGTTCAAAACCATTCACAATTAGCGATTGTCAATATGTATACTTCGACTCATATAACCCACAATATTCAGTACTAAAAGTAATCAGCGTAGATCCATCTTGAATCCGGATCTATCAAACCTCGAGAAGGATCAAATTTATTAATGTGTAAATTTTAATTTATATTTTGTTATCTAAATATGTACATACATAGTTATTTATAAGAGGTTACAGGTTCAAATCCAGAGGGGGGTAGGGTATGTATACCTTCGTAAACTTTACCAGTCAAATCACTGGGCGAAGGGGGATCCCTTGTCCCACAAACAAGGGGGTCTCATACACCAATTTGGTGTGCTGGCTTGGCCGTGACCTTAAAAATAGATTATTATTATTATTATTATGTACATACATAGTTATTTAATTTTTGTCTAATAGAGCAACGTTATCTAATCTAACATAACGCTAATGTGACAACATCTCCGTCATACTAGGCTGTACAACACCTCACCACTCTTGGTGCAAAAACTGTTGATCTCAGAATCATATGTAAATTATGTTGGGTTCACTTGTAATAAGACTTGTCTTTAACTGACCGAGCTCTGACAGCTCAGATGTATGACGCTATAACCTTGAAGACTGACGGGCCGTTTTACCATGTATGTGCAGTGAAAGTTATCCTATCATTGTTGTGGTTCTATGGCCGATCTCTCATATGTTTCTGCAGAATATGCACAGGTTTTCTCTGCATAAATAGGAATCCCACCAAGAAATTAGTAGTATCATATGGGAAGAAAATATTATCAGGTCTAGTTTTTATGTTGTCAAGCTCAAGATCAATGATTAATTCTTATAATCTGGATTCTGTTTATAGATGATTTTGTTATAACTTCCGATATTGAAAGACGCCTAGTAGTTGGACTCTGCCGAATTCAATGTCTTCCAGTTCATCGTTTATTAGGAGGATTTTGTATTTTTTTTTATCATACTTTAATTCTCAAACTAACTACAGTGCGGAGTAGATGTCTGAACAGCTTGCTTGAATCAAAACACAACCGCCACCTTTTCGTCCGACCAAAACACATTAACCATCTGACAGCTCTGTTTATAAAATCGATTCAGACATCCAAAATAAGGAATTACTAAGAGTGGTATATTCATATCATATGCCATCGAGGAATGATGTATCCAACTACATTTGGATTGCTGACTGGAGATGGAATTAAAATCGTTGTGTTTGAAACATTCATGGAAGTGCAACTCTCAATCTTGAGATGACATTATGGATTGTTTCTAATTGTTACTTTGATTATGTTGCCAATTTCCATTGGAGAGATTAAGAAGGTTAAAAGCTTTTCATGTCAACGGGATCGTGGTTAGTTGGTAAAGCAGAGAGAGGGGGATGAGAGGCGCTCCATACACTGCCAAGGTTCACATTTCCCCCCTCATGCCCATCTCCCCAGTGCAAGAAGGCATGACACACATGCAACAGGCCTGTGAGAATTTAGCGGAATAGATAGCCCCACTCATGGCTACTCTGCTGAAGGGATCCTTTTAGAGTTGTAAGTCCGCTACATTCCATTGTAATACTCCCAAATTGGGGAAGGACAATAAGAAGCATCTTGTCAAGAAGTTCATATTAATGTCATTTTTAAAAATTTAAATTAATCTTTTGGGTGCCAATCTCTCACAATAGGTTTAACTTCTAGCAAAAGCTAACATCGCTTTTGTTTTATGTGTCCAGAAGATTCCATTTCTACTAAAAAATATGTGCTGTAAATTTTGTGAGGAATAAATGTTAGAATATTTTAGCTAGAAATAAGATTTCAAGACCAAATATTCACCTCTCATAGTACACACAAGCTTACTTACACCATTGTGCTCATTTTCTGTCAATAAGGCCAGTACTCATGACCAGTGAGTGTGATAGTCTATCTGATCATCCTATTTGCAGTCCTGTGATCATACCAGATCAATCATGTAGAGTTGCATTAAACAGATTCACAGTGGATAATGCAAAAACATACTCAGTTTCATTCACTTAGAGATATCCAAGTAAATGGAGTTTTTATTAGATCGACCCTGCAAGGGGGTTGAGAGGTGACACAAGGTCGCACCAATCTGGAATCCAAAGTCTCATGAATCTTTATCTATTGCTTGTTGCCCCAATCAAACAGGGCAACCAAGAAATATGAGGTGATCCTCCTAAAGGCCTTTGTTTGGAACGATACATGTAGAGACTAAGATCTACATCCAAATACTTATGAAGAGGGCATGACATCCCTGACCAGGGTGGCAAAAAACAGTGCAAAGGGAGCTCCTTGTGTCTTGTAGCAACAACTCCTCATTTGTCTCGAGGAGGTAGGTCGACCCCTCGAGGGGGTCGAGATGTAATGCAAGGTTGCACCAATCTAGAATTCAAAGTCTCGTGAATCTCTATCTACCACTTGTTGCCCTAATCAGATAGGGCAACTGAGTATGGGGTGATCCTCCTCAAGGCCTTTGTTTGGGATTGGACATGTAGAGATTGAGATTTGTGTCCAAATACTTCCCTCATGAAGAGAGCAAGACATCTTTCATCGGGATGGTGAAAAAAAGTGCAAAGAGAGCTCCCCGGATCCCTAAATAGGTAGTAGTATCTCCTTTTGATCTCATATGCAACATCTGAAAATGAGATACTCCTCCATCTTTGGCTCTTGTAAGTAGCATAACTAGCAAACCTTGTCCAACCGCAGGAGGTGGTGATCTATCTCAATGAGTCCATTGGAGCCCACTTGAAACTAATGAAGGGGGATCCTCAGGGCATGCATCCTATGTCTCTAAGGTGTATACTCACATTACTAGAAGTGAAAGAAAAATACTCACTCTACTATGTCATGGAAGGGTCCACTAGCAAAGGTAATGAAGCACTTACGAGTAATGAGTAGGCAGTTCAAACTCCTTGATTAATACAAGATGATATGACCTGGATGACGTTTCGTTGGCAACATTAGGTTTGCAACCAACTATTGAGATGCTAGATTCTTCTAGCTACCATGGTCCATAACAATAGAAGTTATCAATCCTTGATCTAACAATTTTGGGTAAATAAAGATTATTCACCATTCTCTAAGTAATTTGGGCCCATCAACACCAAATGTGGAGTTGTGGAGATTGGATTGATACAAGAAGGACCTGAGCCTTCTTGGTGATCTTACCCTGTTGTAGCCCACACTCATCATCCAAGTGTGTCCATATTCCTTGTGGTATAATGTGTCCTAGTAGAAAGAATGGTACTTGGAGACCTTGTATTTTTGCCAATGTTGTTGGGTTGCCCCTTATAAGCAATAGAACATTGAGAAGGGAAAAAAGCAAATTTATTTTGGAGGAGAGGGTTAGGTTTTGTAACTTTGTAATTGGAAAGCATACTCTTTTGACATAACAAGAAAGGGTTCTAATTCCTTCTAGAGCTTAGGTAATAAGCCAAAGCCTTAACACAAAAAGTGTCTTCAAAGACAGACAACTCTTGCTTGATGGGCATTCCGTAATGAACTATTGGACGATCTGTCCTAGGATCTGTCGAAGTTGCAACCACTTTCGTAGTGATGCATCCTTGTACCCTATGGGGTAGAATCACTAGCGAATGACGTCCTTGAATTCCTCTTAGGTGTTGATCGAAGATTTGGTTGATGGTTGTAAGTCTCGGGTGCAGGGCTGCCACCATGTGAGAGCATGATCCTCTATGTGAACCTCCATGACCAAAATTTTGTTGGCCTCTATCAAGTACAACAGTCAACTACGTCTTGAAATAAGCTTCCATACTATTTGGGCAACACTAGAGTCCTAGAAGTCTCTAAAACCATTGAAGGTTTTACAAGGAGCCATAGGAATCAAGGAAATGCTTTAATTGATAGGTTTAGCAATGGGAAGTAGGGATTTGCAAATTGGGTAGCTCATTAAAAGAGTCACAAGTGTCAAATCGTTTTACCAGTCTAATCAACAAAACAAGGGTTTAAATAAGCAAAATAAATCAATAGAATGGTCTCAAACCAGCGGAACAAGGGGTTTAAATCTGTGGAATGAGAATTTTAAATCAATGGACTGGTCTAAAAACTAGTAGAGTCAGCAATCGCAACTAGGACCCAAGAATTTAGAAAAAATATATGGGAATAAATAGTAAAAAAACAATAATGGTAAGGGCAATCCAAGCAAAAATAGGTTACTTATTTGTCGCCCGAACATTTGATGAGAGTTCAAAGGAGAATCCCAGACATGAAGAAATCCCTAAGGATGTTGGAATCGTGGAGCACTAGAAAGGCCCTAATCTTAAGCTATGATACGATATCAATTGATATGTGCACAATCACAACAATGAAAAAAATATATTCACATACAAGGAATCACAAGGAAGCAATTATGCAAGTATGAGAAGAAGATTTGTCAAAACTGTGCACACGTTGTACACTCATTTGTAATAACTACATATAAAGTACAACAATGGGGGGAGAGAGATCAAACTTGATCACACATCCAATAAAATACAATAAAATGGGTAAGTTATCAATTTGGAGTCTGGATGAAGCAACCCAACAAAAATATAAGGTACAGAAACTTTCACATGTTGACCGGACTAAGTCTCATCAGCGATCCTCGCTTTCAGCAAACTATCAGATAACATTATCACCACTGAAGTTGATATCCAATCCATTAAGTGGACTTTACTATGATCTTAATGCATTCCATTGCAATCCCTCATTTGGGACTAGCACGGAGCTAAATAATTTGATCCATCAATGGGGTGCTAATCTATGTATTATTACTGCATTGCAAAACAAAAATGCCAATCCACATGAAACAGAACAGCTACTTTCTGCACTGGGAATATAATCAAAATCATCGCACTCCATGCTTTCATCAGCATAAGTTTGAGTGCCAGATCCACCATTATTAGCATCAGGGAATACAGCTCAACTCTTATGAGGATCTCCCTGGATCACTTCTTATTTTCCCTGTCCCATCTGTTGGTGGCAACAAATGGCACACAAATACCGAAGATACATCCAACACTTGATAGTGAGACCACATACCTAGTCTCAATCTTCTGCTGGAAGACACGCCCCCTCAAGGCTTTTGAGGAGTTCTAATTCTCATAAAATGGCTTAGCTTCTCTCATTTTATGCTTTACCTTTAAGCTTTTAGGAAGTGCTTTGGCACTCCTTCAGTATGGAAATGCTGGATTGTACTTTTGATTCCCATTGACCTATTTTCTAGTCATTCATGGACATTAATAAAATTATCTTCAACTTTATCTATATAATCATTATCTGTTCACCAGGTTCTATATAATCAAAATTAAGGATGATCTGCCCTGTGGGCCATCCGATTCTGGATGAATAATGCATGTACTTCCCCAAAGAATTTGGTGGAATCAAACAATGGCTTTCATTGTCCTCGATTTCAATGTACTCATAACAATAACTTGTTTCAACATCGTAGGTGAGAGCATCAGCCCCCTGCCTGTGATTGCCATCTTTGACATCCTCAACTTCTGCAAATTGTTTCATGGAATCATCTTCCTTTACCCTTAAATCTGATTTGTGAAGTTCACATTGAGCCCCCAGGGCATTTAGTAAACCAAAAACAGTGGCCAATTTAATTTTGAAATTTTGCAAGATCTAATTAAACAAGTAAGATTTGACCGTTCTTGGTAGCCTAGCAAAGAATCTATATACTATCCATGAGCAATTAAAATTCTAGAAGACCATAAAACTTCCACGCGGCCAATAGCCCTTGCAAATGAAAAAACAAAAAACAAATCTAAAAATCTAACTGCTTGCTTGTGCTCTTAGAACTGGTGAAAAAGAATACAACATATAAAAAGAAATTGCCTTACAAGACAAGATAGAATACATCTCCACACTATTAGTGGGATAAACTGCTTTTGGGTTTGATCTTTCTAGAAGACCATAAAACTTCCATACAGCCATTAGCCCTTGCAAATGAAAAAAACAAAAAACAAATCTAAAAATTTAACTACTTGCTTGTGCTCTTAGAATTGGTGAAAAGAATAGAAAATAGAAATTGCCTTACAAGGCAAGATAGAATACATCTCCCCGCTGTTTGTGGGATAAACTGCTTTCGGATTTGATCTCTGACCAGTGACAACTCCAAATCTGCTGACACTCTTCATCTATAGTGGGGAAATTATATATGAACTTGACTAAAATAGAACTCCTAATCTTTCCTTTGCCAGGTTAGATAAAAGCATTCCACATATCTTGTCCGGACCCTGGGGAAAAAAGGAAAAATGTGCAGCTTCAGCATTATGAAAAGAAAGAATGCATAACTTCTCTCACACCCATGACAAATATTGAACAGTTATGTACATAACATAATTTATATTACTCCCACAATAAAAAGTAAATGTCAATACATATGAAGATAGCTCACCTTGACATTGTCAGTTGGGTCTAGCTCGTGTGGTTGTGGGATGGGGTGTTATCCTCCCCACCTAGGTTCTATTCCCATTAATGATATGTTGAGCTCATATTGAGTATAGTGTTGTAATGGCTTCGAGCTCTGCTGTTGACCTGGCATTTCCCAATGAAGAATCTAGGGTTTACACTGGGTACCATCCTCGAAATGAGGGGAAGTACCTGGGGGTTTTCCCGGGAGTTGTTATCTGGAAAATAAAACCCCACCTTAACATTGGTTGTAAGAGAGATTCCCGACAATCATAACCTCCAAGTGCTCACATTATGCGTTAATCACATCACAACAGCTGTGCAAACTAAATAGTAAATACAACTGCAATGGAATCGCATACAACATAAATAATCAGTAGCAAAACGTTTTACACAAACCTAACCCCTGGAGAATTCCTGACTATTACTCTTCTAACTAGGTGATACAATTAAAACAGCAAAAACATATATCACCAGCTTAAATAGAAAATGCTCTAAAATAAGATCCAAAACCAACTTAATATGCATATGCATAACCCTAAAATCAACCAGCCATAAAGATAAACTGACAAGCTAAGTACATTAAATGCAGATATAAACTTTAAAGCCAAAAAACACAAACGTTTACAATGTTCTTAGTTCCCTGATAGTCTTTTAACTAAAGATCATCAAGTTCACTAAACGAATGTGAACGGTATATTTGAGTAAATAAAAATAAAAATAAAATATATATATATATATATATATATATATATAAAATAGGCACTGAATTTTGAAAGGCCACATGCAACAAACATAGAATTTGGCTAGTACATACCCGGAGGAAATTGAGAGAATCACAGTAATCAAATAGAAACAGTAATAAAGCAATCAAAGCCAAATAAGCTGAATGAGATTCAAAGTAGCGCAGGGTAAAGTTCATGGCAAAATAAAGATAGCATTCAAATTCCTATGCAGTAATCCTACTTTGTCTAAATCATGATAAAACCAACAACCAATCAACTTTACTAAAATGACAGTGGCAGATACATTTGGTGAATATAGAGGGTATAAGGCTTTTTCATTGGTCTACATTTCACAGACTCCTAACTTGCTCACCTCATAAGCATTGACATCTGCACAAACCACAAAACATTTCAAATGTTTCACATGTGATTCTCCGTTCATAACCATTGCCGTGTCAGACTGCCACTGCCTTGGAATGCAACATCTTCATTTCATAGAGTTCAATTTGTATTGATAGGGAATTCAGACCCAATCCATATTAGCTCTACGGCTGGCGTTTCCTCTTCTTTTGACTCTTCTGTTTATACACTGTAGCATATGAAGAGAGTGCATAAGGAGAATTAGCAAGCTCTCGAGGCACAGGAGCTCCAGCCATCTTTAGCAGTGGAACAATATCCTTGAAAAGTGCTTTGTCCTCATTATTAATAAAGATAATTGCCGAACCTGGCATTCCCAGCCTTGATGCTCTCCCCACCTGATGAACATACTCCTGTAACGAATTTGGCATATCAAAAACAATAACTTGACTAACTTTTAAAAGATCAAGTCCCCTTCCAAGAACACCAGTGGCCACAACTACAGAAAGCTCGCCTGTCAAGAAGGATTTTAAAATTTGCCTCCTCTCCGGCATTGGTTTCTCCCCATGTATTGATGCCACTTTTAATTCAGTCATGCATTTTATAGCATCTGACAGAAGATCAGCACCCAGTCTAGAGTTCACAAACACAACAGCAGGTGGCCTAAAATGATGGCTGCTTTTCAGGATGTCAAATAACTTTTGCTTCTTATTCTTGGATTCCACCCAGATGACTGTCTGCTTGACTGCTCCATTAGGAATGCTCGGTTTGCCCGCAGATATAAAAAGAGGGTTTTTAAGTATTCGTGAACAGAGATTTTCTATGTCGCGTGGAATCGTCGCCGAGAACATCATAATTTGGGGATTTGACAAGGCCTGAATTATCTGCATGACTTGGTCGCGGAATCCTTGCTGCAGCATACAATCCACTTCATCCAGAACAAGCATACAGACATCATCTAACTCAATATCATGCTTTGAAAGAAGATCCACGAGCCTTCCTGGTGTGGCAATAATTAACTCAATCCCCTGTTTGATCCTGTAAACCTGACGAGGCATTGCATCTCCACCTACAATGAGAGCTGTCTTGAAAGGCAACCCTTTCCCAAGTGATTTGGCCTGCTCTTCTACCTGTGCACAGAGTTCCCTAGTGGGAGCCAAGACCATGGCCAACGGTTTCGATCGTTCAGAGAGCTGTTGCATACGTATCATTGAGCACCGTGATACAATAGGGATAAGAAATGAAGCAGTTTTACCAGAACCAGTGTCCGCAGAGACCAAGATATCCCTCCGCTTCAATGCAGCTGGTATGGTCTGCATTTGCACGGGTGTGGGAATATCATATCCAGCAATTTCAAGATTCACCTTAAGTTTTGGGTCAAATTTACAGTTAGAGAAATCCAGGATGGGAGGTGGCGCACCCTCTCCTTTCACATGAACCTCTATCTCTAGCCTCAGAGACTCTATCTGATCATTGCTCATACCTTCTATTACTTCTTCTGGCTCCCAAACAGGAAGGCTGGGTTGCCCGTCCTTAACATAAGTGCATTCATCCTCAACAGGAATCCTGATGGCAGAAACAACCGGCGCTGGGGCTCTGGATTGAGAATGATGCTTGCGAAGCACTGCCTCTTTACACTCCAAGCTGCAAACATCATCGTCGGTCTCGTCACAAATGTATTGTCCATACCTCCCACAAATTACACAGCGAGGTTCACCCGGCTCTGCTTCTCTCTGTTCCCAGCACTTAGCCTTGACTGGGCTTCCTGCAAAACACACACGAAATGCAAAATTGATTTCCCCTCTTAAAGTAGGATTCTGAAATTAGCCCCATTAAAAGAAAATGTGCGCATCTACACACATGCATATATATACACAGGTATATACATGCATATATATACACAGTCTGCCAAAAGGTATAAGAATTCATAAATACATGCATACGCACATATATATGCACAATCTGCCGAACGATTTAAGAATTCATATATACAATTACACAGCCTCTCAAAGTGTTTAAGAATTTAATTTTCACAAGGGAATTCGAGTAACGCACTTGTTACAGCTTATAAAAACAACAGAGGGAAGATTCGTAGGGTAAGACTGCAAATTCAATTAACTCATTTAGGCTGCAATTGATCCATGTAGATGAAGCCCTAATTCTACCCCAACAGGGAAACACGGAAAAAGAAGAAAATCACACCATGAAGAAAGCAGTTCTCTTACTTCCATATAAATAAATCCCGGGCCATAATCAAGTTCAATTGCCTTGTCTGAGAGTTTGGTTGTCCTAGGGTTTAAGGGTTTGTTTAGGACAAAACCCTAATGTAGCAAATAAATAGAAAACGAAAGGAATCTGAACAGGTTTGAGTGCAGGAAATTTTATAATATCGATACCTGGAGCTTCGTTGGTGTCTTTTTCTTTGTTGAAATTGACTTTAGCGATTAGGCTCTCTTCTTCGATCCCCATCTCCATGACTGTCTGAACTGAAATCCGCGAAGCTTACAAAGTTCAAAAATTCTTCTACTCCAATCTCAATAATGTACTAACGACGATATAGGATAGGCAACGACGGCCACCAAAGCCCATGTGAGAACTTTACGGCATTTGAGGTTCGAATTTTATTGGCTAAACATTAGATGCGGTATGTCTGTTTCCTTACGAAATTGATATGAAAAATTGCTATGTAAAGGGTGTTTTTTTTTACAATTAATAATAATAATACGAATTTTTAATAATGATATGAATTTTTAAGGTCACGATTAGGAATAGGTCATTCAATTTGTATTCAAGGGGGTTCTGAACCAGGCGGCCGCCATGGGTAGGAGGCTAGGGCTAGCTCCTGGTTAGGTTCCACGAGTAGAACGGAACCTACACCTGCTTACTGGTTCAGCTTCGACTCGCCTTCTGCAACAGGATCCCTTTGGGATGATCTCGCAATTGATATTCTGATGCAGATTACATAATCGGAACGACGCCCTTTCATCCCTACTTTTGATACTTACCTGCTCTCCGTGCGGGTAAGTATCAACAGCATAATTTATCGCTACCCTTGGTTCTGGCGTAGGGAAATAGGCGGAATATCGCCCCTCACCCAAAGGATGGGTAAGCAACTTTGTTTCTTTGGTCTTTAGTTCGTTTCTAACCCTCTACAAGCAAGGAAAGAAGGCGAGGGTATTCTCGCCGGTAATACGGGATGTTTTACAGTAAATCCGGAGCAAGAAAAGACGCAGGAAAGCCAGTGGTATCGAATTGGCAACAAGAGAAGTGCCCTTTATATGCTCTTTCCTAAGGAAAGAAGGCGAGGGTATCCTCGCCGGTAATACGGGATGTTTTACAGTTAAATCCGGAGCAAGGAAAGAGGCAGGAAAGCCAATGGTATCGAATTGGCAACAAGAGAAGTGCCCTTTACATGCTCTTTCCTTCCCTCTCTTCTAGGTAATGCGCTATACCTTTTCTATATACGTAACATCCTCCGATTCATAGTTGGATTTGCAAACTTCAACTTGGCCATTCGATCGATAACGGGTAAAGCATTGGCCATACCATGAAAAGAAGAGACTATTTAGGAAATGAATTTCCGGATCGAGTAAAAGCTCTAAGCAATGGAACTCCGGTTGAAAAGGTTATCGAAAGGAGAGTGGAATTCTCCAATTTTCAGGGAGATTCTTTTACTGAAATGTATGATCCATTCTTTAATGGGGCATTCCGTGGAACAATAGCAAGTCATTCGTTGGTGGAACAACATGCCACTATACAACATCGTTATCATCGTTATTACATATGTAATAATACTTTCACTTGCGACCTCTTTGGGGCGTGTCCTCAATTCATTAATAATTGTTGTAGCCTTAACTTATTAATTAATCAATTGTTTGAACGATTATTAAGTAGTCGCGACATAGTTCTGGTATCTGCAATTAAAGTCGGGAGTTCACAGAGGTGGAAATAACTTATGAAGAGGTATGGCGGTGATTGCATGATGACATGGAAGTTGTTTCTTTTGAAAGAAATAGGCACTTATGAGCGTAAGCGAAGCTAAGTAGTTTCTCTTTCTTTCTAATAATGGAATGATATCCTATATAACTGATATACCTATTCTTATCTAATTATTAATTAAAATCGGGAATGTAATAGGAATAGTAATGCCCTTCATACTTGGTTACTCTTGCGAGCAACCAAGTACATAGGGATAATGTCTATCCAATAGGAGCCTACAACCTTAGTAGCGATGAAAATTTCTCAAAGAGAGTTCTCCCCCTACCGTAGTCGCACCGTCCGCTAGAATTTGTCCCTTCTTTACACATTCCCCTTGACGAACTTGAGGTTTTTGATGCGTACAAGTATTGGTATTAGAACGTCAATATACAACTAATTATGTTCGTACAGTGTCTCCATTAACCGAGACAAAGGAATAGGCCGGTTGTTCCATAATGAGAATAGTTATAGTCTAAGACTAGGGTCGTTAATATTCTGGCGGATGTACTGTATCTAGGATTAAGATGGTTGGTGAGGTGGTGGTACTTCTTGACCGACTGGAAGAGGATAAGTGGTGGAGTCAAGGAGGAATCCTACAACCTGACGAAGTCTATAAGGATGATCTTCGAAGGTACAGACATACAAGAGTATTGGATGATGTAAGGGGTGGTCAATACGTGGTTGAAGTGGAGGATCGAATCTCGATATAGACAGATGGCGTTATAGTGAGTGGCTTTACAAACAATGTAGTAAATACTATCGTAAATGTCAGCCTAGAGAGGGATGATGTGTGGGGAGTTACGCCAATTAACATTCTCTTGGACACTTCACTAAAGGATTTGGCAGACAGACAGTTTAGCAGGGAGGCAGTGAAAGGTAATGGAAGGCAGTCCCTAGTAGGTAGAAATCAAGAAGTTTTGACTGATGTAGGACGGGGATTACAGGGTAGACCTGAAAAGGTTAGGAATAGGGGAGAAGAACATAAGCTAAGGGAGGTAGAGGCTCTGCGCGAAGTGGTGGAGGTAGCTAGAAGGAAGGAGGTTGCAGGATTTGGCGCGACACATAGAGCTGGAAAGGAGGGTTTATACAAAACCTTTGCAAAGGCTTGGAGAGTTAAGAAGGTAAAGCCAAGGGTCACACTTGGCAGGGACGTAGGGATGCAGGAGATAAACCTACTTTATGCGCATGGGCTTGTAGAAAGGTTCGGTTACAGGGCTACGGGGGTGTTAGAATATAGAAGATGGTGTGCTCGTTTTACCATTGATGATACCCTCATCACCCAACCACAGGCCGAAGCCTCCCTCCGAGTACCTTAACCTTGACCTAAGAATTTCTCTGGAAGCAAACCCTAGGCTAGATAGCCAAACAAAGAGTAGTGCATCAATACCCAAGGATAGCGCATCACAAAAGATTGATGAGATGTTCCAAACCCTAGCCAAGAGATATCCAAGCCAATACTGAAACTAGTTGTTGCTGCAGCTGCAACTGCAACCCTCCTCCAAACCTGCGCACCAACTGCAACTGCAGTGCGCACCAACTAGGAAAACTGCAGTCCTGAGATGTGTCAAATGAGAACTGGTGCCCTATATTTATAGTAATCCTGCCAGTTTACTGGGGCCGACTTCTCTTTCCGGGTATGTGTCTGTTCAGTATATTATTATTAATTCTAGTCGACTTCTTCTCTTGGAGGCTAATAGCCTAATATAAATTTTCTTCTTGAGCCGACAAGGCTTCTAGGGTTATTAGCCAACTCATTAGGGTTTCTCTTGCTTCTCGGAGTCTTCTATT
>SNQJ01S0017620.1:156640-171241 GCA_010110895.2 Picea sitchensis | reverse complement strand
GCAAAAGTTACGACCCCGGGAAGTTGATGCACCAACTTACCCAAACGGGGCCCACATGACTTTTGGCGTTTCATCTCCCAGGGTTAGGTTTTTGGATGTCTAGGACTTTTGGCATTCCCGTTTATTGTAAAAGGGCCTTCAGAGCCTCATTGTAATCATCTTCTCACGGATGCGAGTAGCAGACACATCTCTTCTCAGAGATAAGCTACCAACGCCCTAGCTAGTTTATTTCCATTCTGTCTGTAAGCATATTTCAGTCATTTGTTATTAATGAAATTAAGTCTTATTTCCGCTGCATCTCTGCGTTTATGTGTATTTCTGTATTTCATTGTGTTCCTACATAAATCCGGATCAAAGAAATAATAATACTTATACCCAATCTTGCTACTTGTGGTCAAGAACTTTTGTGACTCAAGAAACATTATTTTGTCCTCTGACATTTTATACACCATAATCTTTTGCATTGTTGTTAGAGTGAATCCCTACCCACAAACAACAACAAAGAAGGGTGTAAAACCAAGGTAAGAGAACCCAAAACCAAATCCAACAAGCAACGTCAAACACATGATGTGCATTGGGTTCTATAACAAAGTTAGCAAAAGACAAAAATATCCCATCAAAATCGTGTTCAAGTCCCAAATCTTATAGTTATTTAACTCTAAATTTCTCTTAAAAAAATGAAACAATACTTCACTTAAGAGTCACAAAGTTTATGTCTTGCCACTTACATTTTGTAAGTCAACAATATAGAAATTAAATTAGATAGAGATAAAGACCTCATTTGCTTCCAATCTAAAGGAAATGATATATTTGCAAAATTCCTTATCACAACTAAATTAGGAAATACTTCAACTCCATAGGCAAAAAAAATAAAAAAAAGTGTTAAAACATTTAAAATTGAGAGTGATTGGAGGCAAAAGGGAGTGTTCCTTAATCGACAAAACAAAATATAAAAGATTACATCTTGTGTACTGACTTATATAAACTCTTTTTAATTCCATTGTAGTTCAAATGCTAATCAATTTCTTACTCGATTCCTCGATCAACCACCTAGTTGACCACTCCATCAATTGTAGCGGTGCGATGAACTAGCAAGGCTTGTTGTTCCAACACCCCTGCATTAGCACAACAATTTGGAGATTTAGGAGGTGTAATTACTTCTACACCCCCCCCGCCATAATTACAGTTGCTTGAAGCCCAAGCACGTCCTTAAGTTGCACAAACTTAGTTTCTGATAGAGGCTTCGTAAATATATCAATAACCTGATCATCTATCTTATAATAAACAAGATTCACAACATTTGCTTGTATTAATTGTCACAAATAATGAGCATGAAGCTCCATATGCTTCATTTTACTATTTGCAACAAAAATTTTAGCAATCTATATCGCACTTTGATTATCACAATACACCACAATCAATGTCTTGACTAGAAAGCCAAATTCATCCATGAGATGTCGAATCCATATGACTTATGTGCTAGCAGACACTACACCATGATATTCTGCTTCTATGGTCAATAAAGAAACCACCTTTTGTTTTTTATAAGACCAAGCGATGGGTCTAGAGCCGATTTGAAACACAACCAAATGTCCACTTCCAATCATGTCCATCTCTAGCCCAATCCAAGTTAGTTTAATTGACTAATTGGTTTTCTTTGGTACTGCAATATTTTATATTAGGTTGATAGGTTCCCTTGATATAAAAAATACAATTTTTTTTGTAGATCTAAGGTGACATTTTCACGGAGCCTTCGTAAATAGAGAACCACATTGATAGAAAAGGAAATATCGGGTCTAGTGTGAGCTAAATAAATAAGGTTACCGACAATTTCTCCACAAAGTACATCTGAAACACACAATTTCAGAGAATCACACTCGTACTCCCTACTGGTAATGCATAGAAAGGGATTTATAGTCTTCCATCTGAACTTCTATAAGAGATTCAACATATATTTAGGTTGAGAAATAAAGATATCATCATCCATCTGTAGAACTTGGATGCCCACATCTTTTAACTACCTTTCTCCAAGGGAAGTACATCTCTTACAACCCACATAAGTATTCAATAAATTGGTCTTCTATGATATTAGTAGATTGTAAAAATAAAGTAATAAGAAATGTCGTGTAAAAAATGAAGTTGAACCAACGAATATGCAAAATTGACTTCAACATCAAATTTGAGACATAAAAACATTGATTTCTAATGGAAGTTCGCATCCATGTATCCATCTTGGACAACCATTGTCCACCACCTATTCTTTAGTCCTTAGTTTATAATGAAACATGCTAGCATTCATAAATGTTCTAATAGCCACCTCCTACTATAGGAAAAGTTGCTTCGTCTGAAGATTTGATCATATTTTCAATGGTTGTATTACGTGGGATGGTGTGAATCATACTCAACTACCCCATGGCATGATTGAATCTCCACATATTTATCTTGGCATGTTATACTATGGGAAACCTCCCATATATTTGGCTTTCACCGTATCTCTTCACTCTTCCTACCAATATCAATACTAAATTATAAGGGATCACGGCCAACGATGGAATATTGTTATTATATGTTTCACCAAAATGATATTCCAATTCAATTTCTTTGGGGATACACAAATCAAATGTTAATTTCTAGGTAGTTGGCATCTCAAATATATTCCAATTCAATTGCTTTAGAGATAGAAAAAACTAGTGCTATTCATATTTATGGATAATGAGCAGCTCAAATATAAAACAAAAAGAACATCCATTTAAACCATCTACCAATTATAGTTAAACAAAAGGTTGTAATAAATGCCCACAAAGATTTCTTATTATGGAAAAACCCAATAGAATTTAAGAAAAATATATTAAATCAATAAAATATTTTTTGCTTTCTAGTAAACAAACACAAATAAGTGGAAGTTGTAATTTTGGTGAAAATTTTATGTTGTATTATACAATTTTTTTCTCACATAAGGGCTCATAGATTTACTTAGATTTACTTTTATCAAAGTACTCACAAGTTATCCTTTGCTAAAGTTGGCGATAGTTGTTGTAGACAATAGAATGCCATAACAAAAATAATACAAGTGGATATTATTTTTAATGTACTCAATAAATTGAGTACATAAAATGTCATTCCATGTATTATTTAATCGAAGGTGTGGAATAAAACCTTACAAATCCATTGAAAGATAAAATGAATAAATAGGTGAAGATGAAAAAATGTATCACAAAAATACCCACAAATATTTCTTATTTAGAAAAAACCTAATATAATTTAGGAAAAAAGAGAAAATCAATAAAAACCTCCATGTTTGGTATACAAATTGAAATCACTTAAAGAGGTAAAGTTTGGGGATAATTTATACTCATTTTTTTCCCTCAAATAATGACTCATAGATTTATTTTTCTCAAAGAAGTGCCAAGTTCACTCTTAGTAAAGTTGGCAATAATATTTGTATACAACATGATGATATTACTACATTGATACGAACACGACTGCCCTTCTAAATGTACTTGATAAATTGTACCTTGCAAATCTCACACACACAAAATGTCATGTTTTGTATTATTCAATCAAATATGGAGAAGATAACCCTAGAAATATGTTGAAATATAATTGAATGAATAAGTGCAAAACGTCTGATGATTAAGCAAAAATAATAATACTTATGCCCACTCTTGCTACTTGCAACCAAGAACTTGTGTGAATTGAGAATCATTATTTGGTTCTATGATATTTTATACACCATAATGTTTTTCATGTTGTTAGTGTGAATCCCTACCAGCAAGTACCAAGAAAGCACGGTGTAAAACCAAGGTAAGAGAATTCAAAACCAAATCCAACAAGGAATCTCAAACATGTGGCATGCACTAGGTTCTCTAACAAAGTTGGCAAAAGACAAAAACATATCATCAAAACATTGTTCAATGCCCAAATCTTGTAGTTATTTAGCTCTAAATTTCTCTTTTAAAAATGAAATAATGCTTTACTTGAGATTCACAAAGTTTATGCGTTGCCACCTACATTTTGGAAGTCAACAATATAGAGATTCAATTAGATAGAGATAAAACCTCATTTACTTCCGATCTAAAATAAATTATTTATTTGCAAAATGACTCATCACAACTAAAGAAGGAAAGACTTCAAATCCATAGGAAAAAAAGAAACAAAAGTGTTAAGACATTTAAAGTTGAGAGTGATTTGAGGCAAGTTCGAGTTCCTCAACCAACAAAAAAAAATCTACAAGATTACATATTGTCTAGTGACTTATATATACTTTTTTTAGTTCCATTGTAGTTCAAATGCTAATCAATTTCTTAGTCGATTCCTCAATTGATCACCTAGCCAACCACTCTGTCAACTGTAGAGGTGTGATGAACTAGCAAGGCTTACTGTTCCAACACCCTTGCATTATCACAACACTTTGGATATTAAAGAGGTGAAATTACTCTTGCACACCTCCATAATTAAAACTTCTTGAAGCGTGTTAACACGAGATTTGTACTTGTGAAAATCCCTCCACAAGATCCCAATCTTGTGTAACAATTGGAATTATCTACCACAGTCACCTAAGTGGAGACTTCCCTCATTTTAGTGATGGAATGAGGTCCACCACAAGGGAGGCTTCCCTGCTGACCTAAAGGGATCAAATAACAAGATTAGTCAAACTTACAACCCCCTATCTTGGTCCTTGGTCACCTAAAGGCTAGGTCAAGGTCGAGGAGAGGAAATAAATCTAACAAGGTAATTATTTCATCTGTACGAGACAATAAACAATTTGAAGCATAATATAGACAATTACCAAGTTACAAAGCTCAAAAATAATCTCTTAGACACTAGATGATCAATAAACTCAATGGCTGTTGCAAATTACAACAGTAAAACAAATGTACAACATCATTTAATATTTTTCAACTACGGTAAGAAATAGCACTAGGAAATGTAGCAATGTAGAATGAAAAACAAGCCTTCAACATGTACAATATTATCCAATTGCTAGATGTAAATTCTGAGTACCCTAAGCCACTTTTCCAAGTGTGTATGCAACAATTTAAAGTAGAAAGTAGTGGTTGTAGAAAAATTTTGTAACAGAAGCAATAAATAACATTTGTTTTCTAAAATTAGGGCGAGGGAAGTTAGTAGGATTGTTGAGGGAGATAGAATACTAATTCTAAATGCAATTTTCACCACAAGAATAACTTTAAACTAGTGTCATTGTCTTTTAGGGCTTGTGGATTCAAGCATGCAACACCTTGAAGATTGAACTGGATGAATAAGAAGAATGAGGTCTAAACCCTAAGGTGAAAACCCTCTTGGGCCTTAGGACTAAACCTTCAAGAAAATGATCCCTAGGGTGCAAACACTCATAGACCCTAGGTGTCATTTTCTCTCTTCTAAATCAACTATGTCAAGGATCAAAACTCTAAGGTTCAAACACTCATGAGCATTAGATTCTCAACCCTAGCAAACAATGCTTTCACAAAAATTGGACAACAATAACATATGAAGGAGATAAACACTTATGTCTCCTTCCTAGGGTTTCACCAAGACAAAGTAACATGCAACAAGATCGTAATCAATACTTTAAAAAGATTAGCAATGACATGAAATTGCAACAATTACTTACTTCTCCAAGTTGTTAGGCTAGAAAAAACCTTATTTGTAGAAATATATCATCCAAGAAAGTAAAGAACATCAACAAAATTCCTCCTCCAAAGATAGTGCATGAGATCCAAGAGACAAGAGAGAGAAAATAAAGAACTTTTCTAAATTTTCCCCACTACAAATGAGTGAGGAAGTGAGGATGAAAAATGAGAGGAGTGTTAGCCTTATTTATAAGAAAACCCTAGTGCTCCAAAAGTCACAAATTTCAAAAATACGTGTCTCTTAATGGGGCTGACCCCTTAAATTTGCCTTTACAAATGTCAAAAATGAAAAAAATAATACATAAATGGCCACACATGTGGTGACGTTAGGCCCCCAATGGGATAGGAGGGCCTCTCCAAGGCCACATGTCATTTCCCAAGGTGAAAATGTGGTCAAAGAATGCTACATCCATCTCAAAGTTATCCTTGGCATCCAAGTTGAAGTAAACCACATAATCTCTATCAAACCCTAGCATGACGACATCATCTAAATTCCTAATGTCCAAGGTGCAAGGGTGTGGTGTCTGAAGAGTAGAAGATTGTGCATCATCTCTAGGTGTCCTCCAATCATCTACCTATGCAACATCCTCCATCCAATGCAATATAGCCTATGGGGTTTATATTCGAGGGAGTGGGATTTTATGCCCATCTCTATGCCACCATGACCAAATATGTTAAAAATCAAGCCTATCTATCCATCATCCAAGATCTTGAAGGTGTGAGAGCCCATGTATGAATGTGTCAAGTCATTGGGTGACTCACTTCTCTGTGTCACACGTGATATATCCTACAGTAAAGACACAACGTCATGGGTGAAATCCTAGGGCATCCTTCAAAGAACCATGTCAAGGGCATCCAAATCAAAATAGAATATGAAATCAAGTAAACCAATGTTCATAAGATATAACAGTCCTTAAATCATGCAAAGTAAATTGTTACTTAATATATAAGCCACCTGAACAATTCACTCCAGTATCCCCTTCAAATATCACACCATCTCAGGACTTTATGTAAGTTGGCAAGTTTGAATACGTAAGGGCCTTCATCAAACCCTATTAGGTGTGCTAACCAACACTGTGAAATAAAATACCTAGGTAGAGGGATATGTCCCAAGGGAAATAGTGAAGGAAAATAACCCTTCAAGAGTAGGTGTGATGGTGGTACATGTTGGGATTACTTCATGGATTATGGTGTCATTGAATCCATTTCTATGAGTGCCTTTGTGGTGGGTGTGCTTTCTCTTGAGTTACCACTTTCTAAGAGATAAATTTTTCTGAAACCCTTTATCTACCTTTTTATTTGTCCTCTTATCATATTTGCAAGTCCCCTTTTATACGGTTTCAAGCTATAGCACCACTGGTTGGGAATGAGGCGAATGCAGAAAGGGTAGACCTCAAGTTTGTACTAGCTTTTGAAGGTCCTTTGTTGTCATTTCTTTCCTTTTTAGCATCATTATTTTAGCAGAAACTACAATCAACCTCTAGGCCTTCAGCCCCTCTTCTCATGATAGAATGCACCATGACCCATTACCAAAGTTTAGTACATTGCGACAAGCTCCAAGATGGAAAGTGTTAAGTATGGTGGGGAACAAAACATTACCCTTGTGAGCCCCCCCCAGTAGTACCCCTTTTCCTTGGGCGGTGACAACACGGGTCTAGGGAATAGATTTTGGCCACCAAGGTGAAACAAGGCAATAAATGAAACTTCATGAGTCAATGATCCATTATCCAACTTCAATCGATGATCCTCATCTAGATGCCTAGTAAATTAAGCACAACACTTCGCATTAAAGAAGGATTAACATATCTCCTGGTGACGCTAGCTTACCATCTCCCATACATTGAGTTGACTGGATGTGATGAGCTTGGTTGATCTATAGTAGAAAGGAAATCTAAGGGGAGATGTTGTGATGCTATGTGTGGACATGTTGATCATCATCATGGTCGAGATCATTGTCTCCATTGTGGGCCATGAGACATGATCTCCTCTAGTTACCCCTAGGCATGGGAGGAGTAACATCTGGCTTCAACATGGGGACATGTGCTCACTGTAAAGTGCATCAGAACCTCAACATATATGGTTTTCCAAGACCCGCAATCCTCCACCCACTTCTAACAAGACTAACACTTTCGAAGTATAGACCGATGGATGTGATCCATCGGGGTTAGTAGTAAATAAAAAAATCATGCTGGAAAGAAAAAATTCACTACAACTATAAATGATAAAGTAATGATGAATAATGAAAGTTCCTAACATGAATTCATAATATGCAAATGAAAATGCAAACTATATGTAAGAGAATGCAAGACTACACTAGCATTAATACATGATGCAATCATATATACAAGTGCAATGGAGGATGCAAATGCCCTACCTAACTTACACTACATGCCAAAGGTCTAGTTCCTTCAGGAAATTAGAGTTTGAGAAGGTATTTGTTAACGGGTAATGATAGCTTCTCTCCCTCAAGTGTGGTTAAGATAAAGGAGTTGGTACCAGCCTCACTCTCAATTTGGTAGGTCCTAATTCATAAGTTTTCAAACTTCTTATGCATTCCTTGTTTCTCCTTCCTCTTGCCCCACATCCATACATGGTCCCCCTCCTTGAAATTCCTTTGTCTTGATTTTTGATCAAATGTTCCATTGCTCTGCATGCGATTCCACACCATTTGATCCAAAGTGTTACTAGTGGATTCATCTAGTTCTATCAGATGGTCAATCCGTCCTTGCAAAGCCTCCTTATCATTCATAGACTATTGTGCGAACTGGAGGGTAGGAATCTAAAGTTTGATGGGGAGTTTGGATTCCAATCCACACACCAACTCAAATGGGTTTTTTGCAGTGGAAGTCTTGGTTGCGATACAATCTTCACATAAAGTGTACTTGATCTTCCTATCCCAAACCTTCTTGTTTTCTCCTATAATATTCTTGAAAATATTCATCATATTCTTATTTCCATATTATGCCAGCCCATTTCCTTGGTGATAGTAGTTGAAAGAGTGAGATAGGATGATCCCATACTTAAAGAAGAAGTTTTATAAAGCAAGGGAAAAAAAATCCTTAGCATTGTCAGTAGTGATTTTGGCCAGGGCACCAAACCTTGTTATTATTCTATCCTCAAGAAAACTCATGAAGACTTCCTCATTTTCCTTTTTCGTTGGGATGGATTCTACCCACCTAATGAAATAGTTTGTAGCAGTCAAGACCCAACAACATCCATTGTTGGAGTTGTCCTTAAATTCACCATTGAAATATAAACCCCATTGTTGAAAAGGAGCCTCAATAATGATTGGCTTCAAAGGTAACACATGCAATCGTTGCTTTCCTATGAAGAATTGACAAGGATGGTAGGGCCTGACATATTTATGGGTATCAGTGAACAATGTAGGCAAGTAATATCCATCTCTTAGAATCTTATGGGAGGTGGTGCAGGAAGCAAAGTGACCACCGCAATACCCTAAATAGAGTTCCTTAATCAATTGGTCGAATTCATCTTTGTTCACACATCTAACGATAATTCCATCAGGGTTCTTCCAACCAAGACCATCTTGGGTTAAATGATATTTCATAGCTTTTAGTTTTCAAAGCTCTCCTCTTGTGACCTACCAGGTGGTCTGGGCATTAAATGTTCTTCAAGTAATAGATAATGTCAACATACCACTCATCATGTTCCAACTCACTCACTATTACATTAATCTGGTCATTCTCTCCCATTTGTATGGATTCCTCATTACTCATGGTCAACATCTTGGTTAAACCTTGTCCCTTGATAATCTTAGTGGGTTTGATCTCTATGTCATATTCTTGAATCTTCAACACCCACTTCCCCCTAGTTCCAAGGAAATATTGTTGGGAGAGGATGTCTTTGACAACGAGGTATGGCACATATGCCTTCACTTTATTGTAACCAACATAGCTCCTAAATTGATTAAGGGACTCTACAAGGGAATAAGTTTCATTATCAGTGATCAAATAATTTAACACAACATCCCTAAGGGTTTTTCTCATGAAAGCAATGGGTTGTTCATAGTCATCCTTATTCTTTTGCAATGACACTCAGACTATATTATCGTGAGAAATTAATGAAAAAATTATAAATTCAAGAGACTAATCAAGGCTAATCAAGACAGGTGTCGTAGTGTTTGCTTCCTTAATATCCTTAGAGGAATTTAGGTTATCATTATCCCATTTGAATGTGACATAATTTCTTAGCAAAACATTCATTGGTTTAACCTTCTTGACAAAGTTTGGGATAAATCTTCTTATAAAGTTGATCTTTCCAAAGAATGATTATGAGGATTTCTTGTTTGTAGGTGAACGAATGTTCTTAATAGATTCAATTCTTTTAGGATCAATGGAGATACCTTCTTCTGAAACCACATGTCGTAAAAAAATAAATTCAATACCGAAGATCGTTTCTTGGGGTTAAGCGAGATGCCATATTTCCTACAACACCCAAATACCGTCCTAAGGAGTGAAATATGTGAATTTCTTTCCTTAGAAACAACTATCAAATCATGTTGTTATATATTTATGATTTTCCCTATCAAATCCATGAAGGAAAAATCCATCGCTCTTTGGAAATTAGACCCAGTGTTCATAAGGCCAAAGAGAATTATTAAGTACATGAAGGTTCCCCAAGGGGTGGTGAATGTAGTATTAAGTTGATCCTCCTCCCTTAATAAGACTTGGTTGTGTACTAAAAAACCATCCAACATTGACATCATTTTGGCGTAAGTGATTCTTTGTAATAGATGTTCCATGTTAGGGAGAGGATAGTTGTCTTTAAGTGACAATTGGTTGAGATTCCTAAAGTTGACACACATTCTAATGTATCCATTCTTCTTTCATATAACCACCAAGTTAGACATCCGATAAGAATACATGATTGGGGATATGATCCCAACGTCAACCATATTTTGAAGCTCCTTTTGAATTTGAGCGGATAACTTGGGGTTAATGTGCCTCAGCTTCTGTCTGAATGGTTTGGCTCCTCTTGTGAGAGGGATGGCGTATTAAATAACATCGAATCTATAGGCCTTTAGATCATCATAATTCCAAGCAAATATGTCCCTAAATTATTGAATAATATCTAGTAAACCATCTCTCTCAGCCTTCTTAATTCCCTTTCCTATATTTACAATTCTTGGCTCATTCTCCAAGCCTAGATTGATCTCAAAGTATTTTTCAGATTGGTATACTACATGCTTCCCCTTTTACATGTCATGTTTTACAAACATTCTTTCTAATGGGACACACCCCTTTGGGAGAGTGTCATTAGGCAATTCTATAGCTTCCAAGTTCATGGGGTTAGCCAAAAATTTTATTTGGGAGTCAGAGAACTCCTAACTAATATGTAGGAATCTAAGTATTTTGGCATCATCATCAAAACCTTGTCAATGTTCCAGGTTATCAAGGATATATGGCCTAAAGACAACTTCCATTTTTCTTAAGTCCTAAAGGACCTCCTCACAAGGTTGCAGAGTGGAGGCAGAGACAACTAAATCATAAACGACATTGTTCCTCTCTAGGAAAAACATTAATTGAAAAATCACAAAAGAGTTCTATACTGTCCCGCACCGAGTCTCTATATTTTCTCAACCTTTCATTTTTTGTAGTAAATTTCAATTTTACTTGGGAGACAACTAGATTAGAATCCCCTATGACCTTCAAGCATTTGATATTCCTATCAAGGGCCAAGTTGAGTCCTATGAATAAGGATTTATATTCAACATTGTTGTTTGTATAATCATACTCAACCCTATATGAGAAAAATGTGGCCTCTTTAGAGGGCATTATGAGGACAATTCTAGCTCCATATCTAGAGTTAGAGTGTTCACCATCAAACTCCAAAATCCATATGCCACTAGTGTCCTCACATTTCTCTATCCGAAGTGTGGGATCAATAACACAAAAGCTTCCTGTATTTTTGTACATATATAGTATTTCATCCATGGGACTTTTGGGGGTTTCAACTTGGTATCGCACAAAAGGCTCTCTATAAAGGGTGACAAACCCTCCCCCATGGTGAGGGATGGTAGCATATGGTAGGTCCATTTGAAGGATACTTTCAAGGGTTGTATCCCATTCCCCATATAATAAGATTCCCCAAATAGTGGGTATATCAATTACTACCACATCCATAAGAAGGGAAACATCGAGAAAAATTTCCAGGCTAAATTAAAGGTCTTTGATGAGGCCGCAAACATTGATAGGTCGATAATCAACACCACAAAAATTTCGATAGGGTCGTGAAATTTCCAAACCAAGCTCCTTCATAACTTTAAAGGGCATGACATTGGTGGAAGCACATGAGTCAAGCATGAAGTTATGCATGATGAGTTCATTTACTACTAGTGAGATGAAGAAAGGTGCATGTTTTCCATTTTTTCTACCATGATTTTCAGCATGGAGAACTATAGGGAGATCTTCATCTTTGTGGGACTGAGGTTCTTCGATGCTCGGGTCTTGTGAAGCTATAGGGATATCAGGTTGATCTTTTGGGGTATCTCCATTTTTAGGACAATGCGAAGGTATAAGGTCATAAATATTGTTACCCTTTAACTCATCATCACCCCCTTTGGGAACTTTGGGTGTAGCAAGATTGGTATCCTCTTTTAGAGTTTTATCCTCTTTTTCCAACTCTTCATTCATCATTGCTAGAATTTGTAGTCTATCCTTCTCATCAACCTTGTCTTTCTCAATGTCATATATCCCCTTAGCAATAGGATATGAATCTTTGGGAGAAGCACCTGCCCAATTAAGATTGCCAAGATCTTGTTTGTAAAAGGCATATTCTTTGTCTAGGGCATCTATTTTGACCTTGAGCATTTCCTGAGATTTGTTGAGTTTTGTGACCTTTTTCTCAACAACAATTGGTTCATTAACTATAGGAGGAGTATTTAAATTGCAAGCATCTAGGTTGGTTTCTATTTAAGAGGTGAATCATTTCACTTTATGGAGGGTTTTGGGATACTTGTCTCTTTGAAATAACCTTAATTTCCTTAGAAAGAATTTAGATATCAAACTGGGATAAGTCTTTCTGGAGGCCTAATGTTGTGAGGAAAATATTCTACCAAGGCATCGAATCTTGCATTGAATTCTCTTACAGGATCTTGCTCATGTTTCGTGATTTTTTCAAATTGAGAGAAGAGAAAGGCCTCATCCTTTTCGACCCCCCATTTTCTTAGGAAAGAAATCTCAAGGTCTCCCCATGTCTTTATACTCTTGCTTGGAAGGCTATTAGACCAAGCTTTAGCATCCCTTACCAATGAGACAGAGAAGAGTTTCATGACTACATCTTGGTGTTGAAGGTTCACATCATGTAATCCCAAGTCGTCATAGAATTTATTCAAATGATCCTCAAATTTGGTATCATCATTACTCGATAATTCAAGAAGCCATGAATCAATGCCATTAGACATATCATGGGAAACAACATGGATTCTACTCATGGCTAGAGGTTTGAAAATATTGCTAGCTTCCCATTTTGAAGGAGCCATGGGGGGCATGGGATGATTTCCATAATGACATATTGCATGGGTTTTCATTAATGGAGTCACTAGATTATTCCTCTAGAAAAATCATCAAAGGAAAGTGATGGATTCTGCCCTCATTGGAGTCGCCAACTAAACTTGAGGATAAGGGCTTCGAGACAAGTTTACTGGAAAACTTTTGTAGGGAGAATGACTCAATCCTCCCAGGAAATGGTGCCAAAATGTTATCACGGGATTTATACTTGTGCAAATCCCTCCACAAGATCCCAATCTTGTGTAACAATTGGAAGTATCTACCACTATCTCCTAAGTAGAGACTTCCCTCGTTTTAGTGATGGAATGAGGTCCACCACAAGGGAGGCTTCGCTGGTGACCTCAAGGGATCAAATAACAATATTAGTTGAGCCTACAACCCCCTATATTGGGCACCTAAAGGTTAGGTCTATTGATATTATGGTAGCTTCAGGAGGTATGAACCTCTATTGTGACCTATGACGAGATTAGAATATTTCGGAAGGAAGCAAAGAAGTAAAGGAAACCCTACACGAGATGTCGGCTGCAGAAATATAATTAATGTGAATTAATTAGTACCCAGAAGGAGAAGTCAGCCCCAGTAAGTCTTCCAGACCACTATAAATATAAGGCGCCAATTCTCATTATTCACACTTCTCAGAATTGCAGAGAGCAGTTTCTGCGCGCTGCAGTCGACAGTTTTGTGCGCAAGTTTCTGGGGAAGGTGTTGCACCAGTTTCTGGGTGGGACTATCTGATCAGATTGGTTTCTATTCTTGCTTGGTGCATTAGCCTTGCTTGGCTATTGATTTCTACCAGTATTCTTCTCTATCAAGGTCAAGGTGCTCGGAGGGTGGCTTCGGCCTATGGTTGGGTGACAAGGGTATTGTCAATGGTAAAACGAGCACAATCTTTCATATTCTAACAGGTTATGGGCCCACACCTCCTTCATTTAGTCTAAATTCTAGAAGGAAGCATAGCCACTAGGGTATTGAGCTCACTGAGGAACTGCCACTAGGGTTACTAGCAGGAGCAGCTTCCAAAGACACTGCCGCTAGGGTTACTAGAAGAAGAAGTTGTAGAAACCCTAACCTCAGATCCAACACCTTGCGATGGAGCATCTCGCTAAAAAATAAGATATTCAGATGCACCCTAACTCAACGCACCTTTTGGCTCTCTCAGAAGACAGAAATGACAAAGTTGAAGTTTTGGATCAAGGCATGACCAGTTACCAGTCAACCGAAGACATGTGTGAAACATTCAGTCTTTTACATTACTCAGCACTTACTGGAATGATTGAAGATGACATGTGGATAATAGATAGCAGAGCTTCTAGGCACATGATGGGAGATCAAGCCAGACTCTCAAATCTAAATGAGAAGAAGACCTCGTACAAGGTAGAGCTTGGAGACAAAACCACTTACCCCGTGGAAGGATTTGGACAAGCCGCCATCAAAATGAA